>JAVJIF010011630.1:0-146589 GCA_038442645.1 Agave tequilana
TCCTTATCCGGGTCGGAGAGTTTATCTACCCGGTTGATTTCATAGTTTTGAGACACAACCTGTGTCCAATCCTAGGGCTCAAACTCCTGTTATCTTAAGGCGCCTATTCCTTACTACTGCCAATACTATTATCAATTGTAGGAATGGATCTATGAGGTTAACCTTTGGGGGCATGACTAGAGAAGTCAATGTCTTCAACCTAGAAAACACCTCGTAAGATAAGAGACCAAACATTTGAGGTAAACTTTGTTGAAAATAATTGTGATGAAGAAAGTGAAGGTATAGAGAATGAATCTTTATTTCTTGATGAATTATTTAAGAATGAATGCGATTATCTTAATGAGAAGACATATGTCATAGATCCTAATTTTAGAGTCCCCTTTTAAAAAAGGAAATTTGATTTGAATATCTTCACTTTCGATGAGCCAATCAATGATATATTGCATGAGAATATAATTCAAGAACTTCCAATTGACCTATTCTTTGAAAACATCTTCTAAGAAGAACTCATGTGTTTGAATGAACAGACGTGAGATATTTTGGTTAAATACACACCTCCAAGGAAAAGTGTTGACCTAAGTTTTGAGGAGATGTATAGAACTTAGTTAGAATTCTTAGAGATTCACAGTGAGGAAGTTTCAACTGAGAAGTGTGATGGTGATCGATTTTTGAATAATGGATGTTGAAATGAATGAGGACTTAAGAAGATGAGACTGGGAGGAAAAGAGCTAAAATGACAAAAAGATTGGCCTCCCCATTATGCCCTATAAAGAGAACCCATTGGAATGATGGGAAGAGAGCTAGAGGGATGGGACCTAAAAAGATCTAGGTGTGGGAGAAACATGATGTTGTACATATTTTTGTATAGTGTGTGTGTTTATATATATATAATATATATATATATATATATATATATATATATATATATATATATATATATATATATATATATATATATAATTTTTTATGCACCTCTTTTACATTCCATTTCATGCATCTATATATTTCTTTCATGCAATGGGGACAATACATGAGATAAGTGTGGGGAAGGGCTAACATGACTAATAACTAAAAAAAAAGATAATATATATAAAAAAATTTTTGAAAGAAGAGAACAATATTTTGATATATTTTTTTGTAAGAAATTAAGTTAATTTTAAGGAATAGGAAAATCATAATTAAGATTTCTTATACTTGATCAAAATAAGATGACTTGTTTAATTTTTAGGGTTAGGAAGAAAAATTGGAAAAAGTAATTTAGTCTTGATTTTTACCTTGAAGAAATATGCACATTTTATACACTTACTCACTTAGGGTTCAAAAACAAAGATTCTTATGCCTTATAAAAAAATATACGAAAAATAAATAAATCTAATTATTGATTAGCTGGGTTCTTTGGCCTAAGCAAGCCTTGGTATTTATGCAAAAGGTAATTAGATAAGTTTGAAATATATATATAAATATATATATATATATATAAATCCTCTGATTAAGCTGGGTATTTGTGCCTTATGAAGCATAAGTATTCACACCTGAAAGGGGTACATTTTATAAATAAAAACACTTAGTTTCATGACTTTGTTTACTCGAGTGTTTAAGTCCTTAGGGGTGTTTTCTCACCTGGTGCCGACTGCCCGGTTGGATGTCATCGACTAAAGGCTCGTTACATGGGCATTTTGGAAAACCTAATGGAATTGAAGAATAAATACCGCCAAAAATAAAAAATAAGGCATAAGAGTTACTGTTAAAGAACCCTTAGTCAAACTTCACAGTCACAAATGTGCATATGACTTAGGGTAAAGTAATAAACTAGATAAGAAATACAATTTGACACCTTACTTTGATTGATGACATGTTTTTGAGTAGAGACTAAGTTTAGGAATGAAAAGTTTGATTTTTCTATAACTTATAGATTACTTGAACTCTTACAACAATACCTCAAATATTTTCTCTCTTTTCAAAATGCTTTTCGAAAATTCTAACATTTTTACTCTTTCTTTATGGATTTTGTGGGTGCAATCCACTGAAAACCCTCATGAGATAAACTCGTCCTCTCGGGGTAACCTAGAGATTTAACGGCTTGTTGCACATGCTCAGTGCAATTGAGTGACCTGCGAAAGTGGTCTAATAATTGATTAGGATTAGTTTTGATGTTTTGCTCGAGGGCGAGCAAAAGATAAGTGTCGGGGTGTGATCGGTATATATATTGTCACATTATCATGTTTATTATTTAATAAATCCTATTAATAAGTCTTATTTTTTGTTTATAAAGTGGAGACCCATTGCTAAAGGAAAGGGAAGAGAAACGAGCCCAAAAGCCCATCAAATAATTTAGAATTAATTCGAAATTAGAAAACCAGGACAGATCATGGTAAATCAGAGAGGTTGAAAACTAGTTAAAATGACCCAAATCAAGTAGTTAAGCCAAAGATCAAAGGCCGTTTCGTCAAATCTACGAGCTGAAACGGGAAAACTAGCAAGTGATAAAAGTATATCACCAAATAAAGGAGACCCACCAATCAGGTGTGGCCACTTGGCCACACCATGGCCGCGAAAACGCGGCCAAAGCTACATTTCTGCAGCTTGGTTTTGTTTGTTGGGGGTGCGTTTGCTCCCCTAACTTCGTACGCTCCTCCCTCGTTCGGTTTTTGCCTATAAAAGGCAGGTTTTGCACTGAAAAGGATAGCGAAGAGTAGGATTAGAATTCTTGTTCATTTTTAAGATTTTAGGAGTATTGTTAGATAGTTCTGAGAAGCTGTATCTCATCTTTAATTTTCAGTTTAGACTAGCAAAGAGAGAAGAGTGAAATTGAGTGTGTAATTCATCCTTAAAGTGACAATCAAAGGAGATTCAACTTGCTTCTTTCAACTCGACTCAATTTGGTATGTCTATGTTTTATTTTTATTCTCTTGTATGTTTTCTTTTTATCATGAGTAACTAAACTATCTTCTGGGCTCACTAATCAATCTTTTCTACCTCCTTTCTCTTGATTGATTTTTATGAAAGCAATTTTCTTGAATCATAATAATGCCTGAGTTGAACTTTGTTCTTGAAAGCACATGAGGATGTTTCTCTTTTAAATTTGGACATTCAAAGCACAAATATTTTTAAATCGTTTTTAATCCATACTTGCTTCTTCACGCTTGATGGTTTAACATTCTATTTTTAATGTTGTGTTAAGAAAGACCTTAAGATTTAAATCAAAATCATGTTATTTGTTTTACTTGAACATTAAAAGAAACTAAAATTTTTTGCTTATGATAAAAGTGATGCACCAAAGTATTCTTGAGATAAGTAAGTAGTTGAGTAGAAGATTAATGAGTCCGGATTTTTTTCATAATTTAAATCACAGCGAAATCACTCTCAAATCCTTTTCTAAAATATCATCTTCTCCAAAGCCTTTTCCAAGTTTTAAAATTTTCTTTAAATCACTTCCTTTCTTTCCATTCTCTTTTTCAATATAAAAAAAAAACCAACACCATTCTTTACTTTCTAAACAAAAACACCGAAAAGCTTCTATCGCATTCCTCCTTGTAGACACGACCCATTAGCCCAAAGTTGGACGTTAATTCTCATTACTCTTTCACAGTCAATCATGAGCCATTTGTGATCAAGTGAAGATCACCAATTTTCTTCTATTATTGTAGATGTTGCGACTTCAAGTGAGCTAGTGAGCACCGTGCTGGTGTTGCGGCATCGTGAGAGTGGACTTGTGAGTCCATTGAGTTCTAGTGAGAACTTGTGATGGTTGACGATCTAATGAGATCGGTCATAGTGAAAATCCTTCATAGTATTGAAGGCGGGGACATAGAGCAGTGGCTCGAACCTCAGAACATATCATCATGTTTCTGATTTCTTACTCTTTCTTTCTTCACTCTACTATCTTTTTACTTACTTGCACACTTATATTGTTTACTTATTTGCAAGTATTTTTAAGTCATGATTGGTATTTGCTAGGTTGCTAGCAAGTTAATTTTAATTTCACATTATTTGCCATTCAGTATAACCATCACCTATTCACCCCTATAGGTGATTTACAATTGGTATCAGAGCCTAACCCTAGTTTTAGTTTAACCACCTTAGGGAGATCCTTTCATTTGGCTATATTCAGTTGTTGTATTTGTTATTTGTTTGTGCACTTATACTTGTTTTCATGGCATCACACGACTTCTCTAGCATCAAGTCCCCACCCAAATTTGATGGGTTGAACTTTCCCATTTGGAAGGTCAAAATGAACCTATTCCTCAAGTCCCTAGGAGTTAGAATTGCCAATGCCATTATTAAAGAATTTGTTGAACCTCACGGCGATGAGGATACATGGTCCGTAGCAACGCTAAGAACTATGAGGCCAATGCTAAAGCCCAATATGCACTTACACAAGCATTAAATGATGATGATCTTTCTCGTTTAATTAATTACAAATTTGCTTATGAGGTTTGGAATGGTCTTATCATTACTCATGAGTGGACGTCGCAAGTCAAGAGATCTAAAGATGACTTGCACCGTTCTCAATATGAGAATTTTTATATGCTTGAAAATGAAAATATCGATGAGATGCTTTCTTGATTTACCAAGATCACTAATGTTTTATCTTCTTTAGGTGACACCATTGACAATGACCAAAAGATCTGAAAGGTCATTAGAGCTCTTCTCAAAGTTTGGGAAGTCAAGACAACAACCCTCAAGGAGCTCAACGATAGAGAGGAGATGGATTTCTCCGGCTTCAATGAAAATCTCAAAACCCATGAGATGGAAATGAGGGTGCGAGAAGAAAGGGAGACTCCAAAGAAGAAAGCGATAGCTTTGAAGGCTACTCCATCATCCTTTAATGAAGAAGAATCATCGAAAGACGGTGATGAGGACTTTGCCATGTTCATTAGAAAAGTAGGCAAGATATTTTATAAAAAGAGAAGACAAAGCAACTTCCGAAGAGGAAGACATCAAGGGAGATTCGAAAAGAAAAAGGAGGAGATGGGTCCTTTCTTTCATTGTAATAAAACGGACCATCTAATTGCGGATTGCCCCTCACTTCAAGCCACTACCTCCAAGAACGTGCATAAGAAGAAGAAGGCGATGGTAGCCAGGGATGATTCAAAAACGGATTCCGAAGAGGAGATTGATGCCGCACACATTTGCTTCATGACAAACGGAGAGGAATCTACCATGGTAAATCTCGAAACCTCTTTAGAAGATAATGATTTAACTATGAATGAACTTGCACAATTTTTTAAAGAATTACAAAATAGATATGAAATTTCTCTTGCACAAAATAAAAAATTGAAAAAGGAAAATGATTTTTTTTAAAGAATAAGCTAGAAATTGTTGTTAAAGAGAAAAATGACTTATCCATTTCTTTTAAGAAAATGAAAAAGAATTTTGATAAATACAAACTTGTTTGTAAGGTAAAAACCCTAATATTGCTTTTAACAAAATGAATTTTTGGATATCCAAAAGCGTATTGATGTTTTGAATACCACCTTGAAAGAGTGTACACTTGACATGAACAAATTTGCTTCTATATTTCCAAAGGAAAAACCTAGAGGAAACATACACCTCATTCATCTCACACACACACCATGAAAAACATACAACATGCAGATACACATCAACATAAGTATGCTTTCATGTATGACAAAGTGTACCCATGTGCACATTGCGGTCGCAAAGGCCATTTAGCAAAAATTTGTTATGTTAAATTAAACATGTTAAATAAAAATATTTGGGTTCGAGAAAGTACTAATCCTATAGGACCCAAAAAGATTTGGGTACCAAAGAATACACCAAAATTTATATTGATGTAGATGTGCGTCCTCCTTCAAGACTTAGGGGGGGATGGTGCCTTGGTGGTGGATGCATCGAAGCTCAAAGAATCAACCGTCACATTGCATCGCTATCAAGAGGCACCTATTTTGGAGATTGCCCATGGTTTGGTAACTTCTTCACTTGAAAATTTTATTTCTGGCTAGATCTATACATGCGTAGGATTAGCTAGTTTTTTTTATGGTAATATGCTTTAGTTGTGTATACATATTTATCTTTTTATTTTTATGACTTGCCTATATTTGAGCTAGTTCGTTAACATTGCTTTTGTTCTTTACTAGCCTAATATTTGCTTGCCCATGTGTAGAGTATTTTCCCACGCTCACTTGATCGATAGATATCTTTGCATATATGTGTATCTAGATTAATTTATTTGCGCATATACATGTGTGTGTGTGTGTGTGTGTGTGTGTGTGTGTGTGTATATTGTCTATATATCTATGATTGGGTATTATATTTAAACCATTATTAAGCAATAAATCAAGATAGCAATTGCGTGCCTCAACTCTTATTTAGAGGAATGACAAGGAGAAGTTCAGAACCCGTTAAGGGTATTTAGCTTCAATATCTTGTTTTTAATAGTTTAATATATGAGTTAATTATTGAAAAATATATTGTTAACATAATAATAAAAAATAAAAAAAATGTTTTGATGTCATTTTCATGTGTTTTCATGCCTATAATATTTTTAGTGTTATTTCTTTGTTTTATGTATAAAAATATGCAAGTAAAAACAATTTATAAAAGCCCTAAATTCCTACCTTTTAAACTGTTTTAGGGTTGTCCCGGTTGACCGACCGGTTGACTGGGTTGACCGACTGGTCGACCGGGTTGACCTGGAATAGGTCCAGTAAGCCGGGCGGTCGACCGAAGTAACCTGTTATATAAAAAAATATTTTAACCTAAGCCGGTCGACCGACTGTAACCGAGTTGCTCTCAATTAGACCCCGGTCGACCGGGCGGTCGACCGTGAGTCAGTTCTGCTGCTGTTTTGCCCGCTTTTAAAAGCCCTAAAACTCTCTCTCTCTCTCTCTCATTTTCTCATCTCCATCAAACCCCTCTTCTTCTCCTCCCTGTTTTTCTTCCCTCTAATCCTCCCAAATCACTTCAAATCTCTAATTGAATCTTAAAATTGGTTGTATCTCTCCTCAACACTTCAGATTTGTTTGATTTCAGGAGAATTTTTGGGTTTTTCAAGGTATAATCTCTATCTCTCAAAATCTTTTTGATTTCATAGTTATTCTAGAAATCTTTCTATATTTCGTACCAAATCCTTGTTTATCATCTTCACCATGTCAAAAACGGCTAGATCTGAGAAGGGTAAACAACCTGAACCATCCTCTAACCCTTTTATTTCTTAGAATACTTCTCATAGATTTTCAGTGATTCATAATAATCAATTATTTCGGGTAGAACTATTGTGCTCGCTGATTTTGAGCACCTGAATCTAGCTAGCATTTTGAATACAAACTCCCTTGAACATCTCGTTATCATTAAGGAACCAGTTTATCCTGACATTGTGCACTATTTTTACTCTAATCTGACTTTCCAAAACAATCACGTCAGATTTAGGGTTTTGCGACATTAACATTTCTCTTGATTGAATTGCCTATCAGCTACACCTCTCCTGTGAGGGTGTAGATATTTACAATGTTGATCTCCATGATTTTGATTATTCTGACAGTGAATCTGCCCTCATCGCATCTCTTCTACTTCACGATGATACAACCCCGGTTTAGTTAGGAATGAGGAGGTGAAGTATTATACACTCACCGCCTAAGTCCTAACCAAAATCGTGTTCTGTAATCTCCTGCAAAAATCTGGAGAATATAGTCATGCATGGGGTTCTGCTCTCCTCTTGATTTATTGTCTTCTGAAAGGCATTAGAGTTAATATTCCCAAGCTAATCATCGATTACTTGGCTTCTGAGCACCTCCTGATCCCAAACCGGCACTTGCCAATTGGGATGCTCATTATCTGCCCCTCAAACAACTAAAATTTGATCTTTCTGCTGAACAGTCCATCGAACCATCTGTTGATATCAACAACACTCTCCTATAGAGGATGCATGCTAGAAAGTGTGCTCCTGCTCTTCAGCCCCTTCTATCATTCCTGCTATTGTCCCTGGATCCTTTTTAGCCTCTTCAGCCTCTTTTGATTCATACTCAGCTCTCTCTGCTCAGCTTCGGGAGCATGATCTGAAGATGACTGTAAATTTTTAAAAGATGGAGCACAGAGTTGACAATGACCTGCAGTACATCTGTGTTCTATTTGCTATCTCTAGACTTGTGTTAACGAGACATGTTGCAGGAACGCTTGGCCTATTCCACTTTCAAGAGGCCACTCGCAGCCTCTTCCAACATCGGGTCCTCCGTTGGACACTTGGGTACCTCCTCCAGCTCCTTTCGAGGTACCTGCTCCTCCTGAAGATCCCGACTTTTAGGAGATTGACCCCTTTTGTTGATGACAAAAAGGAGGAGAGAGATTTTATGGAGTTATCTTGGGTATTTTTATTTGAGGTTTTATTTATGTACTTTTTATTTTATGGACATGTAGTATTTGATGGACATATGTTTTTACATTGCAGTATATATTTTGTGGCATGTAACTTGTTTTGAGGTTGGCATGAACCTCTATATGGACAAATTTAGTTTATGATATCACTATCATCTTTGGGAAGTTATGTATCTCTTTCTTTCTATTGAAATATTTGATACATATCTTCTGTGTGTGGTATGTGGTATGTTTGTATTTTTTATGTATCCTTTGTAAACCAACAATCTACCACTTGTTTTGGAGGTTGGAAGTTATTGGTTGGTTGGAGGAAATCGTTGTGCATACACCATTGTAATTCTGTATTCTTGGTATACATAGATGGATTGCATGGAGCTTGATTGATATATCTTATTCATGTGCTTTTATTGATGCATTTAACTTATATGTCACATTTTGATATATGCATGTGTTTGGGGGAGCTTCGCTTGAAGTCTCTTCCCAAATTATTTGCGATAACTCTATGTGTTTTGTCATCATCAAAAAGGGGGAGATTATTGGCCCAAAGGCCATTAGCGCTAGTTTTGATGATAACAAAATATATGTAATTATGTTTTTAACAATTTTGTTTAGCAAAGTTTTAGGTTAACTATTTGTTGCATTTCGGCTCCATCACAAGACTCAGACATTTGGAAGCCAAGAAGATGTAAATCCCAGAGCCTAAGCACATAGAAGAGCTCAAGGATCAAGTATACTAGAGAAGACTATATCAAGATTTGTATTTTTACTTCTTATACTTTAGATAGGATTTATAGTTATTTGTTAAACTAAAATGATATAGGTTGACAGCTTTTGGGATTAACACACACAGACACACACACACACACACATTTCATACTCTCATGTGTTTTTAAAAAGAGTTCATAACTATTATCTTTATCGTTTTCAAAATCGAGTTTTGGAAAAATGAGTTTTGGAAAATCGGGTTTTCGATTTAGAAAAGGGCTTTTAAAAATATGGTTCTAACTTTATTTTGTGTTAATCCATGATCACACACTGGTTTTATAAGTCCCTAGAACTCTATTTTGTGTTACAAGTCCCTAGAACTCTATTTTGTGTTTAAAAATCAAAAGTTATTTTGTCGGAAAAAGAATGGTTTCAAAAAGATTTCTATACCTTGCCTTTGGCCCATTGTCGGTCGATGACCGATTGACTGTAGGCAGAGTAAAATTGCTCTATCGGTCGATCGAGTGGTCGATCGACATGCACCAAAGTGCATTTGTTCACTTCGGTCGACCAGGCGGTCGACCAACTGCAAGATCTTTGCTCTCGGTTGGGCTCGATCGACCGCCCTGATTGACCGATAGAGAGTTTAGCTCTCTGGTTGGGAACAACGGTCGATCGACCGGTCGACCGCTATCCCCAACCGTCAGAAATCCGACCATTGGCGGTCGACCGGCCGTCGACCGACAGAAGAATTTTCTTCTTAATTTTTCCAACGGCTATATTTTGTTTTGTCTTTTTCTAGGTCTTTTCCCAATGACTCTTTTGGGTTTTATACTCATGTTTTCATCCCCTATAAATAGTGAGATTGTAAAAAAACTTAATAACAAGATTTCTAAAGTTTAGATCAGTTTTTTCACAAGTTTACATCAAGATTTAGCTTTTTCTTAATGATTCCTTTTTGAGCTAAATTTCATATTCTTGATTTTTAGCTTGAGCCTTCCCTCTACATTTTTACAAGTTATTTCCACTACACAATCTCAAAGAGTTTCACCTTCTTATCTTGGTTATAGGATTGTGCTTGTGAGCCATTTATGATCAAGTGAAGATCACCAATTTTCTTCTATTAAGAAGTTGTAGATGTTACGGCATCAAGTGAGCTAGTGAGCTCAGTGTTGGTGTTGCGGCACCGTGAGAGAGGACTTCTGAGTCCATTAAGTTCTAGTGAGAACTTGTAATGGTTGACAATCTAGTGAGATCGTTCATAGTAAAAATCCTTTGAAGGCGGGGACGTAGAGCAGTGGCTCGAATCTCAGAACATATCATCATGTTTGCGATTGCTTACTTTTTCTCTCTTCACGCTACTCTCTCTTTACTTACTTGCACACTTATATTGTTTACTTATTTGCAAGTATTTCTTAAGTTGTATTGGTATTTGCTAGGTTGCTAGCAAGTTAATTTTAATTCCGTATTATTTATCATTCAGTATAGCCATCACCTATTCACCCTCCTCTAGGTGATTTACAAGATCGAGCTCATCACATCCCTGCACAAGGGATCAACATGACCATTCTTGGAGGAAGACCGAAGAGTTTGTCTGTGTCCAAGATCTCAATAAGTTTATGTAGAAGCAGGTCGAAGAAATAAGACAGCTGCATCTCGGAAGACTAAGAGCCAGCGTCACTGATGCATCCAGTTCCCCTTTCTCTGAGGACATATTGAGATTCAAATTTCCCAAGAAATTTATGATTTTAACCTTTGATTGCTATTTCGGTCAGAGCGACTCGGTCCAACATCTCCGCCAATATTAAGATAAGATGGTGATCCATGCTAGAAATAATTTCATCTTTTACCAGATCATCCCCGCCAACATAAAGGGGGTAGCCTCCGATTGGTTCTACTCTCTTCCACCACCGTGTTCAATCCACACTTTGGAGGCCTTATCAAGTTGTTCCTCGCTTCATATTCCTCCCGCCATAAATTCAAGTGGAATAACCATCACTTCCTCTCCATCAAGATGAAACCTCCTGACAGTCTCAAGGTGTACATTTGCTACTTTAAGAATCAGCTAGCCAAGGTACACAACTGCAGCAAAGAACATCTGCTATTACATTCATCAACGGGCTTTGGGTCACCCACCTGTTGTACAAACATTTGGTGAAATACGTCACCTGTTGGAGCGAAATCCTGTATCAAGCCCAGCTGTACATCCAATTGGAGGAAGCAATGATGAACTCCACCAACTCATCTTTCAACCGCAGCGATGATAGAACCAGACCGAAGCTGCAACATGGAGACTTCTCCGTCAATAATCAGGGACGTGGGCAAGACGCTTTCAAGAAGCGACTATTTTTGAACCCCCAGTAGAGCCAGCTCTAAGCTTACCGGGTGAACGACAACTTCACTCCGCTAAAGCTCCCGATCCAGGATGTTTATGAAGCCATCAAGGGTCAACCCTGGGTGAGGTATCCAGAACCGAAACCTCATGATTCCCCTCAACCTGGAATGAAGGGTTACTACTCTTTCCAAGACCGCCTGGGGCATCAGACTGCCCAATGCCAGTCTCTCTGCAAGTACCTCAAAGAGCTAGTCCAATAAGGCTATCTCCATGAGTACGTCCTCACACCCGGAGTCTCCTCTGAAATAGAAAGAAAGCACGAGACCCCATCTCTGAGTCAACCAAAGCACGTGGTCAGCCAGTACAAAATTATTGACCAACACCAACCCGACAAATAAGAGCAGTGAAGTTTCTTTAATGGACAAAAGCTCCCTGTCATTCAATTTCTATGTACTTTATTAGACTCATTCAATAAAAGTACATTTCAATTATAATGGCTTCCCTACATCCTTCTAAGTATTCGAGGAACCTGCTCAGCCTACAACTCTTCTTTCTGGAGTCAAGACCATATCTGAGGAGGGATTTTCCTACTTGAGATCCAACATCAGGGTCCGACTCTCAACTCTTTATGCCCTCCATAGGATCTGTCAATTCACTCACCGGCCCCCATGCAGCCAGTTCACGAGTGCATCCCTGGAGGTTTTTGTTGATGTGTTCCGAGGAGGGAAGCCCCACTCAAGAGCAATAACACAAGCATTCACCTTCGAGCGCTCATTATCTGCATGTTTCGAGGAGGGAAGCCCCCACTCGAGAACAGTACCACAACATTCTGCCAAGGCACTCTCAGGCTCATCCCTGATTAGGGAACTGTTAGCTCAAAGGCCTTTCACCTTAGTTTTGATGATGACTAACTTATGAAGTTTAATGATCTTGTGTTTATATAGTTTCAGTTATGATCAAGATCTTAGCAGGTGTTTAGGTTCAACAAAGGATTCAAAGTCAAGTTTTGGAGCTAACACGTATTGATTCAAGAGCTCGCGCCTCAAGATCACATCTAGTACTCGAGATAGAGTCAAGCTCATGGATCGTGTTCGGATCAAGTCAACTTGGAGAAGAAGACTTGTATCTAAGTTTGTTTAGCTTATTGTTTAGATCTTTTGTAAGGATAGTTTAGTTTTGATATGCTCAAGTATACATATACGCAAGTTTAATAGTTTTTGGCTTTGGTTTAACCGTTTTGGATTTCCAAGAATACATCTTATCGTTTCAAAATAGATTTCATCAAAAGAAGTTTTCATGGTTTATGTGTATGTTGGATTTCATCTATATACATTTATGCTTCATATATTTAGAAGAACTTATTTTGATATATCTAGTTCATGCTTTCAAGTTTTATTTTTATCAAAACTTATTTTGGATTTAAGGTCAAACAAAGATATATCATCTATATGTGTATTGGAATCTATCTATACACACTATGCTTCAAATATATTTCAAATATCTTGTTTTTGTTTTTATACAAGTTTTGGAGAAAATGAATTTTCATTTTAAAATCTAAGTTTTTGAAAATACAGATTTTGTTTAAAGCTTAAACTTCTATACCTCAAAAATGGTTCAAATTGTTTGTAATATGCGTTAGATTTTGATCACACAGATTTGTACTTCAAATAGTAACATGAACTTATTCTTGTGGAATTTATGAAGATTTAATGGAGTTTTTAGGGATTTAACAAGTTAGATTCCAAACCCTAAAAATCTATTTTTGGGCTACTGGCGGTCGACTGACTAGTCAACCGAATCAGGGCTCGTTCACCAGTCGGTCAACCGATGTACACAAGACGTGCATAAAGACCTTGCCTATATGGTCGGTCGACTGCACGATCGAACGACTGTAGAGACTTACTCTCTATTTGGCTCGGTCGACCGGGCGGTCGACCGACTTGGCATTTTGCCTTGGGGCAGTCGACTGACAGGCTCAATGGTTATCTTTTTGACCATTGGCCGGTCGACCGGGCGATCGATCACAGTCCATTCTGGGCAGTTTTTGACCCCAACGGCTATATTTTTCTAGGCCCTATAAATATGGGTTTTAAGGGTTGTTTAACATAAGATTTTCAAGAGCAAAAATTCTCTATTTCTCTGGTGTTTTCAGCAAGTTTTCTAAAGAAGTCTTATGCCAAAATTCTCTATCTTTATTTGGTTTCAAAGTTTTGAAAAAAATCAAAGAAATACAAGTTTTGAGAATTCTATTTTGTTCTTTATTTTTCATATCTATCAAGAAGTTTTTTTTCAAGTATTTTTTTTGTTTTTTCTTTTCTTATCACTTTGTTTCACTCACATACTTGAACTTTTCAATTCAAAATCTATCCTCTAGAATCTTGTATTGTGAGAGGCTTTGTTTGTGATCTCTTTAGATCACCAAGAGTGTTTGTGACCATTGGATCACAAAGTTGTATTTTCTTTCTTTGCTTTGTGCTAGGCTTTGTGCCTTCCTCTTGTGTAGAGAAAGAGAGTTGAAGTTGTGTACTCCAAGTGTTGAGTTATAACTTCTCGGTGGAGGTTTCTGTGTGAAAGATTCTATAGTGGATAGTTGAAGTCCTTCTGTGTGAAGGCAGGGACGTGGAGCCGTGGCTCGAACCTCAAAACATATCCCTTTGTTTGCGTTTGCTCTACTATCTCTCAACTCTCATCTCTCTTTATATCTTGCATTATTTTTATTGCTCATATCATATACATGCTTGGTATTATTCGTGTGCCCACACTTGTGTTCAGTCAAGAGAGCTATTAAAGCACCTCAACTCATAATTCAAAGGAATCGTGAGGAGTAGTTCCAGAGTTCTTCACGGAGAATTCAGACTCACTCTTGGTTATACACTGTGTGTTAGCAATTAGTGTTTAATTTCGCATCATTTGTCATTAGATTAGCACTAGACCTATTCACCCCCTCTAGGCGTACTTTCAGGAACTGCTCTCCAGAAGGCTCATCCCAATCTGGAAATCTCCACCTTCTCAGCTCACTCCAGTGGGCAACTACCGCCTGAAAGGGTCATCCTCATTTGGAAACCACCCGACTTATCCCCAATTGGGCAACTACCATCTGGAAGTTTCATCCCTGATTGGGTTACTGCCAGTTTATCTATGCTCCGAGGAGGGAAGCCCCTACTCGAGAGATGTAGTATAAACACCCACCTCTGCGGTTCATTCCTGACTGGGTAACTACCATCTGAAAGGTTCAACTCCGGTTGGACAACTATCAGTTTAAGTGTGCTCTGATGAGGGAAGCCCCCACTCGAGAGACGTAGCCAAACACCTACCTCCAAGTTCCAAAGGCCCATTCTTAATTTGGCAACAATCCTTGGTTGAGCAACCGCATGTTTGTAGCTGAGGGCTCCCAGTCCCCTCACACGGTACCTTATGTTTGTATGTTTTGGCGAGGAAACTCCCACTCGAGAACATTAACATAAACATCAGCCAACTATGTTCAATTCCGCGACTGAAGTCCTCACTTCACTCGGAAACCAGCGCCTCATGACCCAGTTTAACTCCGCGACTGAAGTTCCCACTTCACTCAGAGATCGTCGTCTACTCACTCGGAGATGGAGGTACCATCTTGGGGGGGGGGGGTAGTAACATAGATATCACATTCTTACTATCCGGAAATCAGGCCTTCGAAGGGGTATGATCATTTCACAACACGAGTCAGGTAAGATCTAAACAACTTGTTTATTTCCATTGCAAAATAACATACAATTGCATTTCATTAAATTTCATTATGTCAATAGCAAAATAACATACAATTGCATTTCATTAAATTTCATTATGTCAATACAACTGACAAGTGAATACATGTAATTTTCTATATCCCTGTGTTGGCTTTTTGAAAAGGAAATATAGGAGATCTGAGAACTTGTCCTACCACCATTTATAGACCCCCGAAGTAAGAATGATGATTAGTGTTTATATTTGCATATTTTTCACACATTTTCACATTTATCTTAATAAAATTCTATTTACTAATGGGTGTTTCTCCTTATTTCTAGGTCCATGGCTTGAAGAAGAGAAGAGGCCCAAAACTTCAACATATTTGAGGATTTTTTAGAGCCAAAAGAAATCCATACTTGAAGCTAGATCTATTGAACCAGGGCATCGAAGTCAATGCAATTAATGCACCAACAAGTCCCAATCCCTGACACCAGTCTGCACGGTCCGGCGCTGGCAGACTGGAGCCAGTATGGCGTGGAAACGCAACCCAGGCCGCATTTTCGTGGCCATCCTAGCGCCACTCTGCCAATGCCAGGGGCCATGCTCCCCACGCCACCCCCATGCTCTTGTGCCTATAAATACTTCTCTGGATTTTCAAAGAAGGGGATATGAGGATAGGAGTTTTTGTTAGTTGGTTGTTATTTTTTTCTTTGTTTTCTTGTATTCTCTCTTTGTTTCTTGTATTAGGTTAGCCATTAGAGTGAGAAAGGGAGAGTGAAGCTTGTATCTTGAAGGTGACGATCAAATACATGTGAAGTTCTTCCTTTACCACATTGTTCTTTGTGTTTTTACCTTACTTTTACTTGAACAAGTTTTGTATGTTTTTTCTCCTTTCATCTTCTCTTTTGTTTTCATTTACCATGGCTAACTAACTTCTTTATAGCATGGCTAACTAACACTAACTTACTAACCTCTAGTAACTTGCTTGAACAACCCATATGAATCAATAAGTGTCAAACAAGCCTTGTACAAACAAGAGCTATGATATCTTATGATGGGGGTTTTTAATTCTAACTTATTAACAAGTAGACTTACTTTCTTATTTCATGCTTAACTCTTAAGATTTTGATGATTTATAGAAGTTGTTGTTGACATTCTAAAAAAGACAAAACTCCCAGACTTTTCTTCAACCAGTCTGAACATGTCTAACTTGTCGACATTTACAAAAGAATAAGTCAAGACAAGCGACAACCAGTGTTTGCTCATCCCTGAGAGACAAAGTAGTAACTTGAACTCTATTGATCCAGTAAAGCAGACAATAAGCCAAAATTACCTGTGAAGAAGCCAAAACAAGTCTATGAAACTAGGTCTGATCAAATATCTAGTCTCATAGAGATCCAAGATCGCTGAAAGGACGAAGCCACTAGCTTCGCACAAAGCTTCCATTAGCCCCGCCAAAGGCTAACCTTAGAGCTTCGCTAGAAGCTTCATTCCTAACTTCGCCGAAGAAGGAATCGTCTAGCTCCACTCTGAGCTGAATTTCTAGCTTCGCTAGAAGCTTCACCCCAGCTTCGCTGGAAGAAGGGATGGTTCAGTTCCGCTATGAGCTCAGCACTAGCTTCACATGAAGCTTTGAAAGAACTTCGCTTTAGGGGGACTTCTCACTTAGCTCTGAAGCGAGCTTTACCAGGCCATCAATTGACCGTTTCAAAATCTCACAAGGGATTAACGGGTGAACCCCACTAATTTAGTAGGATTAATACCACTTTAGTGGGTGGTTACACCCGCCCACTTCGTCCCACATTGAGTGGAGACAAGTAAGCCACGATGGCTAATAATAGTTCGCACGAACTTATTAGCTTCACCGGAAGCTCGCAGTTAGCCTCGCGGCAAAGCTATTGTTAGCCTCGCGCAAAGCTAAAACTGATTCAGCCTTGCTGAATTCAAAGGGGGACGGTTACACCACATTTTGGCAATAAATAGCCCCTTGCTAAGAGGGAAGAGGGGCGGAAAAAATTGGGGGAGAGATTAAGAAGAGACCTAGAGCAAAAGTGTCCTGTGGCCTTCTCGCTTCCAAAGCCTCAACTTGCTTCCAAAGCCTCAACTTGCTTCCAAACCTCAGAGATTTAGTTCTCTTTCATTCACGTTCTAGCATGCCTTATATTTTCAAAGATTTTCAGAACCAAGCGAGAAGAAAATTCTATCGAGGAGGCAGCTTGGCCACCTGACTGATTGCATCGTCATAGGGATAAAGTGATCGCGCGCTAATCAGATTCTAACCGCATACTTCCCCAGAAATCTCAAAGGAGATCTACCTGTAATTTTCTTTCTTTAAAGAATTACTTGTAATTTTGCTCCTCGATATTTTCTTTCTGTAAGTTTTCCCTTTATTCAATTTTCAATGGAAAACAAGATGGCGACTCCGCTGGGGAAGTCAGTCTTCTTCCACAACAAGGAGATGATGTTGCAGTTCAATGGTCAAGAATGTTGAACCTGTTATCGTTGAGAACTTGGTCATCCACTTTGATCAAGAGAAGTTCGAGGAACTCCTCTCTCAGGGTAGTCCAACACGACATACACGGAAGCATAGGAAGGTCTTTGTAGCCAAAGCTCCAGTGGCTATAGAGCAGAAATCACCCAAGGTTTTAGCAACCACATGTACAAGTGGGCGAACCTCGCTCCAACACCCCTCAGTCTCAACCGAGGCTAAAGGTGTCTCACGCGGAGCCCAACAGGTTCTCGGCGAACCTAAGGTAGCTCAGACCATGCGGATGTGGTAGGCGAAGCAGAAGGCTTCACGCGAAGCTTTGGGCGAAGTTGAGGCACAACTTTGCCTCACGCGTGAAGACAAGGACAAGCTGCCCTTAAATTTTGACAGCATTACTGATGCTAGCCGCGAAGCTAACTTGGAACCACAAGGGCACTAACTTTTACGGTCTTCGCCCAACCCGAGAGCTGTAGTTCCTAGTGCCAACTTTGCCCCTATGGCGGAGTTAAGGGGGTGTCCCTAAGTGCTCATAGCGTTGCTAACGCGGATCCAGTACTTAAAGGTACTATTGAAGTTTTTAGCCGCGAGGCTGAAACTGAAGCACTCTGTAGTGCTAAATACCTTCGTAGCAAGGCAAAGAGCAAAGCACCACATCATGCTAAAAGCGAAGTCACCATGACTTCGCTCCCAAAATTTTCTGGAGCTAAGCTAACACTTGAGGGCAGTGCTACGAGTGTAGCTTCGCTAAGTGAAGCTAATACTACTGGTAAGGTGATTTTCAAATCACCTGTACTTAAAAATAAAAGCCTCAAGGCTAGAGGTCCCCATCCTGAACAGCCTAATACACAATCTCCTCAAGTCTCCCAACAAGATCATGTAAGCTTGGTTAATACTAATCTACGAGAGTTCTTAATTAACAAACAGAAGTTAGAACTACTCCATACTTCTCCCTTCTGCTGTGAACAAGTAGGATGTCAGTTGGTGATGGTCCATTCAGTCCATTACCGATTAGAGCCAGTGCCCGCTACTCTTCTAGCCTGACAGTCAGTTTTAACCGACTATCGATTCGAGCCCTGTCAAGCCTCACAAAACGAGCAAAGCACGAAACTAGCCAGATCTACCCTCTGCATCTGTCAACATGATAGGGAGGGGACGTGAACCGCTCAAGGGCAGACGAAAGCGACGGGATACTAATTCCCCTTCGTACAGTTCTCCAGACTCAGACTATAGCCCTGGCTTGGGCCAAATCTTAATGGGACAGGAAGGTGCGTTCTGAGGCATAAGATCCAGGATAGCAATACCCTATAATTATGAACAATCGTCCTCTTTAACTGGGGTTATGTCATCAGAACCATTGAAAAGTCTCTTCCAATGGTCTGATGATGAGGGAGAAGTTAGTGGATATGCCTCTTTTGCAATGGTCAGCTATGTACAAACAGGTAGAGTATCAGCTAATATGGCTGATAACAGTAATGATGACCTTCGCCGACGGATGGAAGCCTAAGAGCAGACTTCCAAGGCCCAGCAAGAAGCCTTGGACAACATCCAACAAATTTTAGTTCAACTCCTCACCAACCAAAATAATAATGAAACCGAAGTAATCATAATGAGGAGGAGCTTAACGATGATGAACAATCTAAGACAGACAAGTCAAAGGAAAGCTCTTCCATCGATGCCGAAGTTCTTAAAGACATCCAAGCTCAGATCGCATCCTTTGCTCAGAGGGATGAATTGAAGAAGGCAGGCATGCCGCGTCCTTACCCACTTGAATGGGATTCAGTGTCATATCCGCCAAAGTTTAAGCCACCTACGTTACATACGTATGATGGTAAAAACTCATTAAACCAGCATATCTATTACTTCCGGTCCTAAACTGGTAATATCATATATAATGATGCTATTATGGCTAGATTATTTATTGGTACTCTCAAAGGAGTAGCCTTCGATTGGTTCAGAAGCCTTCCACTAGGTTCAATTAATTCTTGGATTAATTTAGAAACTCGGTTCCTCTCTCGCTTCTATGAAGACGACATTGAGATAATCATGGACAAACTTCTTTCTACCGTACAAAAGAAAGGAGAATCGGTCCGTGATTACATTGAACGGTTCAGGAACCTATCTCTAATGTGTCCAGCAGGAATGCCATTGCCTATGTTATTGTAGACATGTAGGCACAACTTCTTGAACCAAGTAGAGATTCGTATGAGAGCTGTTAAGGCCCACACCTGAAAAGAATGGTTGAGCAAGCTGAAATAGCTGAGAAGTCGGCTAAAAAGTTTGGGCTGTCCATACCCAAAGGGAAATGGGGTATGAACAATAAAGGACGCGGTGGGATGGCGCAGTCCTCCCAAGCCAAAGGGAAAGAAACCATGTCTGTAGAGTTATCGGGGAAACTTCTCCAAAAACCAAGAAGGTCGGCGCCAGCAATTAGGAGTTCAAGTTTCCTCTGAAACAATACTCCTTCAAAGATGAGCAGGTGGTTATAATATTCTATTTGCTCCAAAAAGGGAATAAGTTGAAGCTGCCGAAGGCCCGACACCCTAACGAAGTGGGACGCACAAACGATCCCAATTATTGCCTCTTCCATAGGATGGTTCATCATCCTACCAACAAATGCTTTGTCCTCAAGGACAAAATTCAGGTTTTGGTCGACGCTGGAGTTCTGACTTTAAAGTCAGAATAAAAGAAAGTCACCGTAAACATGGTGACTCTTGAGTTCAGCACTCTGCCGAAAGTCACAATCCCTGATGGATTTCTTCCAATTCCTAAGGTGCGACTGGAGATAAGTAATCCTTCAGTATAGCAGCAGGAGGCTAAAGGTCTTCTTCCCCTAACATTGAAGACTGGGAAAATCATGTGGGTGCACCCGGACTTGCCCAAGATAAACAATGGGATTCAAAGAAACCCAAGTCAAAGGAGAAATCTTACTATTTTGTCTCTATTTTGCTAGATGATGATAACATAACAATAGCTTCTCTCAGCGATTCTGAAAACGAGAAGCATACTGTCACAGCACAAGCTGCTGCACCCCAACCAGCAGGTACTTGGTCTGGGAAATTATACCTAAGACAGTATGAGAAAACTACTGACGAGACACAACAACCAACGATGTCAGTAAAAATACCTGTTCTGGCTTCAGTCCCGACACTAGGAAAAGAAAAGCAGAAAGAAGTCCGGTTTGACCGCATCTTGAAGTGCCCTCCAGGCCCGGGACTTGACGTTCCTTTCCGCTTTAATATGTAGGCAAAACTGGCCAATATTTCAGCTCGGATCACCATACATGAGCTATTTCGCTTCTCGAAAGAGACAAGAGAGGCACTCATGGACGCACTGGCTGATTCAGAATCATTCCTGACACATATGCCGGAGACCCCTGAAGATGATAGTCAACCCTTGTATTCTGAATGTCATCATATATAGCCAAAAATACATGCTATCACTTTCACTACTGAGGACATGCTCCTCAAAGACAACAAACACGATCGACCCCTATATTGTACTGGATACATCGGCTCGACGTGCAACGAAAGAGTACATATTGATCCAAGGTCTGCACTCAGCATCATTCCCAAAAGGCGCCTCTACTTCCTTGGGATACCGCTTTACAGGCTATCTGTAATGACTACTACGATATACGGTTTTAATGCAGGAAATAGTTGTCCACTGGGAAAGATTCGGCTTCGCAGTCAAGTTGGAGACTTGAAATCGAAAGTGACATGTTACGTCATTGACGCTGACACGCCATATAACTTATTACTTGGGCAGCCTTGGATTCATGCTAATTGGATCGTCCCCTCCACTTTGCACAATGCTTCAAGTCCGTAGAAGATAATGCAACAATACAAACGGTGTTTGTTGAAAAAATAGCCATTCAAAGGAGTGAAAATCTACTTTACTGATGCTCTCCTGTACCAAGAAGTTAACAAAGTGGCTAAAGAATAGTGATTAGTCAACAATTGTGCATTATTATATCGCATTTTCCCACCAATTTATGAATAAAATGTCGGTCTGAACTGTGTTTTGGTCTCTCTTGCATATAAATCAAGAGTTTAAGGGCAAAGGAGTAATAAGAGCTTAATTAACCCAATTTTCGGTTAATTAATTCCGGATTTCTTGTAGGTCAAGCAAGGGAACATCTAGAAGATGCATTGAACCTAGTCCTTTGCGCACGTCAGACGAATATCCAGGCGAAAATACCAGAAATTGAGTATACCAAGAAGATCCTAGAAGCGACGGAGTCGCGCTCGCCAAAATCAGGGACTTATGTCCCTGGTATTGCCGCGGATCCGCTGCAATAACCACGGATCCGCGACAATAGCCACGAATTCGCGACCATTTGTTTGGGCCACGTGTCGATCTTCGACGCGTGGCCCCGTCTCGTCTTCTAGAACTCCCTTATGCCTATAAAAATTGCTGTATAGGTCCAAAACGAAGCAGTTTTTGATTTTAGGCTAGGGTTTCTATGTTTTAGTGTAGGATAGTGTAGGTGTTCTTCTTTTCTTTTCTTTTGTATTTTATTTCATTTTTAGATCTTGTACTAGGGCTGAGAGATTCAGAGAGAGATAGAGAGGGATTGATGTAATAGATGGTGACAATCTATATAAAGGTTCCTTCTTTCTTCTCCAATATAATCTTCTCCATCTTCTACATGATTCTTAGCTAACTTTTCTTCTCATGGCAATCTAACTACTAATCACTGACCATCTAACCACTTACTTGATAATCCACATGAATCTAATAGCTTCTACAAGGCCTTGCTCTTGCAACAGCCATTGATGGCTCATGATGATGAATTCTAACATTCTAACATTTCTAACACCTAACCCACTAACTTGCTAACTTGCAATGTCTTCTTTATTTCATGCTCACCTCTAACCGATTTTGATGATTTAATAGTAACTTGCAACTTGTTAGTGGTATGGATGTGTTGTTTGAATGTAGAAGAACCTTCTTATGTGTCATGCTCTGTATCGTCTCTTGAAGCCAAGGATTAGTGATGACCAAGGATCCATGTGAGGTAACTATCACTAAGAGGTTAGCATGGTTAGTGGAGCAATTAGTAATTAGTAGCCATGAGTTTTTCTTTTATCTTATTTTAAAAGTCAATTTCCAAACTCTTTTATCTATTTTTTCTATCATTGTTTTTACCATCCTCTTAGTTCACCTTTGTTTCATCTTCTTTTCTATTTTATTTTCCAAAACACTTCTCTTTTGTTTTTACATCATTTTTCATCGTCTCTCCACCTACCACATGCTTGATTTCCTTTCCTTTTCTTTTCTTTTCTTTTTCTAATTATTTAACAAAGAAGAATTGCTAACATAACACGTGAATAAAGACTGTTAATGCTTCTATTCCTCCCGTCCTTATGGATTTGACCCGTTGAGCCAATGCTATAACAGAAGTATCGAGGGAACATTAGTACATATAAGCTTTTCATTGATTTCATAAAATATACATTTTTGAGTGCTGGTTCTGCTCCGATCAAATTTTTGGTGCCGTTACCGGGGATGTGAATGGTTTTGATTTCACGTTTTTGTTAACATTTTCTTCTCTGTTTTGGTGTGCAGGTCAAAGTTTATGGGAACTGAATATTGCAGAACAACCATTAGCACTGCAGCTCCCTGCTCTAGAAAGCAGGGCCCAGATTCCAAAGTAACGCCGCGCAAACGCGACTTTAGCCGCACTTCCACGGCCAATTTGTAGCATTTGTGTATCTTGTTATGCTGGGATGTGTATATTGTAATAGCTAGTGGATTTGTGCTGTTATTTTTCTACTTTGATTGCCTACATACTGCAATAATTAAAGAACTAAAATACGGTATTTGGACGCTTTTAAAATGGTTTAGACATTTGCATTTAGGCACGTGTCAATTCAATTCCAATATACTGTATTTTATTCTGTTGTTGTGATCTGGATTGAGGTGTACATGTGGCATTGCATATAGTATAGGACAAACACGTGGGTGATTTATCACTTTGTATTATATTCTTGTCTATATTGCACACTGCACGAATTGAAATTAAAGGCAAAACTCATACAAGATAAGGTGGGGATTTTATCCCAAAACCACCTCCCCACTCACACAAGCCAAGCCCTAATAAAAATTGATAGACGTTGGCCCCTAGGGAATCTCGGACTCATTAAGAGATTGACCGAGGGTGAAACTTGTTTTGACCCTTGTGAAATCGGTGTCTAAGGTTAGGGATTAAGAGGTTACGCCTCGAAGATACTGTGGTTTGGCGTAATTAAGGCTCGCTGCTTACGCACGGATACCTCCCACCATATTTTATCCCTACCTGGCCGATTAGCTTATGGTCGGATTCAAGCAACAACCTCCCCCGAGTAATCGACCAGTTAGGAGTCGTCTAGGTCTAGGTCAACCTTAATATAGGCTTGGTTTTGATTTTCTTTCTTTTTGTTTGTTGTTTGATTTTCTTTTTTGTTTGTGATTGTTTGTGAAATGGAATTCAATAATAACAATTCTTTTAATTTGAATATGAATCCATATTTCACACCGACCCCATTTGTTTCGGAAAATTTCAACCCGGTTTTTCACAATATGAACCAACCAAATACACCGAGTTGGAATTATCCGAATCAACACAACCCATACCTACAATCTTATTACTATAATTTCCAAAATAATTTCAACTCTTCACAGAGTCAATCGGGATTCACCTCCCCCGAGTTAAATTTTCAACCTCCTTGCCCACCGTATCCATCTTGCCCACAAATCTCACAATATTCATTCCCTGATTTCACTTCCTATACTCTTTTTCCTGGACCTCCCATTGAAGAAAAATCTGAGTTAGAAAAGAGTATAGAAGCCAATCTACAAGTGGTCGAGCGACAATTCTAGAAAATGATGGCCTCTCCAATTTCACAATATTTTCAAGAGTCTTACTCAGTTCTACCTCCTAATGAACAACCATCTGCCTTGGAAACGAGTAAAAAACTCTTGTGTGAGTCCAAGCTTCAATCTCCAAATATGTTAGACTCACAATCTTCACTATCTTTCCAAAACCAAGATTCTTATACTCCCTTTCTAGAACATCCACTTACAGAAAAATCTAGTCTAGAAAAGAGTATAGAAATCTTGCGGGAGTCTGCGTTACAATTTCAAAAATCTTCTTCTCAGTCTATTGATAGGTTAGAAATACAATTAAGTAAATTGGTCAACATTTATAAGAATGAAGAAACACTCTCTTCTCCACCTTTGACCAATTTAAATATCTCTAACTCTATCAATTTGACCCATGACTCTTGTTGTTTTGGAAACCAAGATTCTTACACTCCTTTTCTAGAACAACCACTTGAAGATACATCACATCTAGAAAAGAGTATAGATATCTTGCAAGAGTCCGCGCTACAATTTAAAAAATCTTCTACACAGTCTATCAATAGGTTAGAACAACAATTCAGTCAATTGGTCAACATTTATAGGAATGAGGAATCTCTTTCTTATCAACCTTTGGCCAATTCATATATCTCTAACTCTATTAATTTAAATCAGGACTCTAGTTGTTTTGAAAATCAAGATTCAATTTCAGAACATCCAATTGAACTTGACCAACATCAAATTCTTGAAAACCATATTGACATGTTGGCTAGTTATCCCTTTCCTGAGATTGACCTTGAGCATGATATGATCCTGCATCTCAACTTGAAAATTCAATTTCACTTCCTGATTCAATATTGACTGAGGTGTTTTTGCCTGATTTCAGGCCTTTTCCCGAGTCAGTATTGAATCCGGTGCCTATCCATCGTGAAACTGAATCACCAATCTTTTATGATCATCCTATTGAACTTGACCAATTTCATACTTTTGAATGTGTAAGATTCCCAGTTAGAAATACTGTATTTTTATTTTTACTAAAGTATTTATTTTGATTTACTGATTAATTTTTTTTAATCAACTTAATTTATTATTTTCATTCTTGTGATTATTATTATTATTAAATATGGAAATTTATTTTTTAGATAGTAAATGACACTTTGGCTTTATATACTATTGCCATTATTTCTTATCAGTATTTTTAATTACTTATTACTATTAGTATTATTATTTTTAATATTGTTAGTGCTTATTAATTATTAATAGTATTACTAATATCATTATTTATTATCATTATTATATGGTTAATTATTAAGATTATTATTATTAGTGTTATTATTATTTTATTTATTTATTTTAATATTAGTATAAGTATTATTGTAGTAGTAATTGCTAATTATTATTTCTATTATTATTATTGTTGTTGTTAATTAATATTAGTTGTAATACCCCGTTCCCGGAATACGTACTTAGTTGCGTATTCAGATTTTCCGATCGTATTTTTCGATTTACCTTCTGTATTTATTCTGTATTATGAATTCTTTATATGATTGTTTTGTCTTGAAATTGGATTCGTGGACTCGGAGTCAGCCCTAGTCTGAACCGAAGACCCGATCCTAGTATATTATTTGATTTGGTCTTTCCGATAATTAGATTTGACCGATTTTGATTTTAAATATTATTTTCCAATACTTTAGATTTTATATGATTTTCTAGAATTTTCTTGAATTAAAAGGAATTTCTTCAAAACCGGTGTCGACCAGTGTCGCTGATCGATTCCAGGATTTTTATTTCACAAACAGCTAGGAATTTCTAGATAGTCCTTTAGACTTTATTTCTTAGAATCCTATTTCTTTCTTAAATACTTTTTCTGAGAATTTTATGAATTTATGAAAATTCCAACGGAGTCGGTAGGTAACTGATTCCGGGATTTTTAGTTTTAAAACTATAAAGTATTTCTTGAAATGGATTTCACTATGATACTTAGTATTATATTATTGATTTTTGGTAAAATTTGCGAGTCGTTCCGAGACACTTGAATTTCGGACGATTTCGATATTCTCCGTAATGTTTTCAGCATCTTCGATATAAACCCGGGTATCTGTTCTTTCAATATTTTCCAATTCTAATTCCAAGAAAATATCTTCTCATTTCAATTTCTTTTCCTTTTTTCCTTTTTCCTTACTTCTCTTCCTTCCTCCACAATCCACAAGAATTCCAATTTCCAAAATTCCAACAATTACAAAATTCTATTTTCTTCCAACAACTTCCACTCACTTCCTCATTAAAGCCCCTCTTTCTCTCTCTCTTCCATGGCCGGCCAAGTGGCCAAGAGAAGGGACACCTCATCCTTCCCCATTTGCACAAAACCCCTCTCATCTACTCTAATTTCACCTCCTTCACAAATTCCAAATCATATATGAACATTTCTTTACAATTCCATCTCCTTTTCTTCACTTCCACAAAGAAATCCCCTTTACCAAAATCCCTCCTCCATCTCAACTCAACCACCAACTTCAAGAGCTTCATCTAGGGCATCATCAAGGTCTTCATCTTCAACCTCCATCTCCCAAAGCAACACCAAGATCATCTTCTCCATCTCAAGCGACAACTACTTTTGGATTGAGGCCATCATCTCCACCTTGGGATCCTTTCGAGTACATCGAGTCTCAATTAAACCATTCAAAGTGAGTATTTTTACTCACCAAGAGTTGATCAATTCCTATTGTACTTGTACCTTCGTATCTTGTACACATATGACATCAAAATCACATTTTTAGACCATCAAACCCAACCACCAGATTCAGTTCTGTATTCTGTATTCGACCACGATTAGTCGACTTAACCTAGAACCTAGTCGACTTGAACCCTTAAATTGAAACGTGATCTTTTCTGGAACACAGTTTTAGTCGACTAGACCAATTTATCAGTCGACTAGAGAACCTTAGTCGACTACACTCTTGACCCTAGTCGACTAACTTTTCCTGAACCAAAACCTTAACTCTCTGTATCATAGTATTAGTCGACTTAGCCTAACTATCAGTCGACTTGTCATGTCTGTTAGTCGACTACCCCTATGACCCTAGTCGACTAACTTTTCCTGAATCAGAAACCCAACTCTCTGGTGCACAGTTTTAGTCGACTATACCAGACTGTTAGTCGACTAACCCCTCTATTAGTCGACTACTCCTTGACCCTAGTCGACTAATCTTAGCTGTCTGTTGTAGTTGTTTACCTTCTTAACTTTAGATCTTATACTTGGTTCATGTATTTGTATCTTGTACTTCATGACTCTTTATTTGATGTATATCACTTGATATCTGATGTGTTATCATCTGACCACTTAACATGTTATCAGTTAGTAAGACCCTCTTGTTATGTCATGACTGACCCGGACTATTATTAATCTCTTGTTATGTTTGGTTGTTTGTTAAATATCATCATCCTGTCATGCTATCACTTTACACCCAGCATGATATACTTGACTTTATGATTATCTTGTTTACGGGAATCCTGTCTTGTTATTCTGAATGGAACTAAGTGCCACACCACACGGTGGGGGCCACCTCTAGAATCCATCCCTCAGAACAAAGTGCCACATAGAACAAAGTGCCACACCACACGGTGGGGGCCACCTCTTGAATCTGTGGGGGCCACCTCTTGAATCTGTTGGGCTATTCTTGTTATGTCCAGTTATTCCCGTAATTTGATAATTATGTAATAAGCTACAACTTGTACGGGAATGGGAGGAAGTGATGGATGCCGGAATGATACCTTGCTTATAGTAATGGACTAAAATATTGACGACAAGTGTTAGTGGGACTTTGGGCCCACAGAAGACAAGTGTTAGGGGGACTTTGGGCCTCCAAACTGGTTCCAGGTGTATGGAAACTACTATAAGAAGTGTTATCAGTTCTCCATCTACTTCCGGTAACGACCCTCGACTTTTCTTATATGTGGATGTATGTGAGTTGGGATATATACCGAGACACATACCTAGACATATGGGTTAGACGAGTAATAATAATAAGTGATACCCGTTATGGATCTTGTTATGATTCTTGATATTCCGGTTATGATTCATGTTTCTTGTTATGATTCCAATCATGATTCTAGATTATGTTTCCAGTTGTGACACTTATTATGATTTCCGTTATTCCAGTTATATTTCCAGTTATGATTCTTAGTATTCTTGTTATATATTCCTGTTTGACTTTCATATGATTTGCAACTCTGATTCTATACGCTTGAATTTCTGTGGCATGAGTGTAACGCCCCGATCCCGGCGATACGGGGACGTCACTGCAACGTATATACGTAAGTCCGAAGTACCTTCCCGTATATACGCTAAGCATCAGTACAAACAAGAATCAGAGTACGGAAGCAAATGGTGCATTATACATTCCAACACATATAGTACAATTACACAGTTATCATCAGAAGTGATCATAATATTACATGAATATCATATCACTAGTATGCGCAAATGCGAGAATACAAAAGATATACATATATGAACAGTATAAAAGGGTGTCCACATACATGTATACAAGGAATGTACAAGTATGAATAGAAAAAGGGCACTCACGAGTTTACTAAGAGGAAACTCGAGAGGCATGCAGGGGGCCTGGAAGGATGTGGCCCTGGATGGTCGGCTGGAGATCCACGCTACCGCTGCGCCACTCTGAGCAGTAACGGGGAGAATCCACACGCTCCGGGCTCCATAACCTGGACATGAGAATCCAGGGGAGTCAGTGAAACTCCCCAGGCGAGTAGGAATATGAAGGCCAGGTGGCGAACCAGTAGGAGCACAAGAGTCAAGTACAGAAGACAGGAGGGTTAGAACACAAGTGAAATGTATATGAACAAGTATAACATAATATCCATAAAACAGGAAATCCAAGGTAAAGCTGATCATAAGCAAAAGTGATTGTATACGCTTAAGTCACGGTCCCATGAGACTAATACATCGAAGGAATAATCCAAAAAAGGAAACCCTCATCTATATACCATTATCTCATGCTACAGAAACCCAAGCGTATAGAATCAGAGTTGCAAATCATATAACAGTCAAACGGGAATACATATCGGAAATCATAACATGCATAGCAAGTGTAGCAGGAATCAATAACTGGAATCTATTATTATTATTACTTGTCTGACCCATATATCTAGGTATGTGACCTGGTGTACGGCCAACCCACATACATCCATATATAAGCAAGCCATGGGTTGTTAACGGAAGTAGATGGAGAACTGATAGAACTTCTTATAGTGGTTTCCATACACCTGGAACCGGCTTTGGAGGCCCAAAGTCCCCCTATTCAATAATTCAGATTCACTACCGCCAGTACATATATATATATATGTATATATATATATACTTTTATTCCATCACTATAAGCAAGGTATCATTCCGCATCCTTCTTTCTCCTTCTTTGTTTTACTCCTCCTCCAACAAATCCCTAGCCCTATTTTGCTGCCGCTCCTGCCTCCAATGAGAAAGTGGCGCCAGATCCACCGAAGGACCAAAGGAAAAGAGAGAGTGAGAGCGAGCGATCGAGAAAGATGGTGGCGGGAGCAGCGGTGTTAGTATCTTCCTGTCCCCGTCTCCTCCTGCGACCTCCTTGTTCTGCTTCTCCAAGGAGAAGAAAGACCTCAAATCCTGCTCCTCCTCCTACAACGTCTACGATTCCTCATCTTCGGTCGAGTTTGGAGTGCTTCTCAACAAATTCTTGGTGCATACGTTCCACCAAATGGAGCTCCCAAGAATTGTGGGAAGACCCTGACCATATATACCGCTCCAAATTCGATGATGACCACGAAGACGACGAAGATGAAGATGAGGTGGATACCGCTTCCAACATCGAAACAGCGGCCTCTGAGTATGATGAACTCGTTAAAGAAGTTGAGCTGCTTTTGCACCCAGAAGAAAGGGGTATTTTGCAACAGAATGAAACTCCTCTTCTTGACAAAATATCAACTGTCAAGTATTCCAAAGAAAGAACTGATAAGTGAGTATTTTTACTCACCAAGACTCGTAAAATTCCTTGTATACTTGTGTTGCCAAATCATGTCCCTTTATGTCATCAAAATCATATTTTTAGACATCAAAATCAACCACACCAAAAATCTGATTTTTAGACCTAACAGCAGCATATTTCAGAAGTCCGGTCGACCGGTAGTCGACCGGCAGTCGACCGATGTGCACGAACGTGCACAGTTTTGAGTAGGCGGTCGACCGGTTCACCAACCAGTCGCCCGCTAGGAAACCCTGGAGCTCACGGCCCTGTATCATTCGACCGGCAGTCGACCGACAGGCGACCGTTAGTTGTGTCTCCGGTCGACCGGCAGTCGACCGGAAGTCGACCGACCAAACCTGGAGGTCACGGCCTTGTATCGGTCGACCGGACGTCGACCGTTAGTTGGTGACTGTCCCGTATCGGTCGACCGGCCATTTCACCCAGTCGACCGATAGTCTGGTTTTGGGCCAAAATTGTTGATTCTTATTCTTTCTGAAATTAGATCCTAACCTTGATACATGGGTGATGTATTATCCTTGCTAAATACTTCATAACTGGTATTTCATGACTTGTTCATTAACATTATCAACCGCTTGTCAATTCTTTAGACTTGTCAGTTTTATGTTTCCTTTTAACACATGTATATCACCTGACTTGCTATACCCTCTGGCTAGACCATGACTCACATTGAATAATTATCAATCTCTTTGTATACGTGTTACCTGATATACATCACCACTTGTCATGCTATCACTTTACATCCAGCATGATATATTTGACTTGTGATTATCTCTTTTACGGGAATATTGACTTGTTATTCAGTTTCATGATCAGTGACCTGTTTTCCTACTTTACATGCAGTGACCTGACTATATAGTACTGGTGTACTCCTAAATTCCTGATCATGTTCATTTTCTATTATTTCCCATAAAGTGATAATTAGCTAATAAATCTTAAAAGGACAACTTGTATGGGTATGGGAGGAAGTGATGGATGCCGGAATGATATCTTGCTTATAGTATGGGAATGACATATATTGGCGGTACTGTTATGATTACTGTTATGATTACTATTAGGGGGACTTCGAGCCTCCAAAGCCGGTCCCAGGTGGTGGGAACCGTTGGACCACTAAACTGGTCCCCGGTGCATGTGAACAAAGCCGGTCCCAGGTGGTGGGAACCGTTGGGCCAGAAGACTGGTCCCCGGTGCATGAGTACCATTATAAGAAGCTCTATCAGTTCTCCATCTGCTTCCGTTAACAACCCTCGGATAACTTATATATGGATGTATGTGTGTTGGGGTGCACACCTGGACACATACCGAGATATATGGGTCAGACGAGTAATAATAATAATAGACATCGCCTATTGATTTCTGTTGTGTTTCCTATTATAGTTTCCGTTATGTGTATCCTTTACTCGTGTTATGGACCCCTGATCATTATTGTTATGCATTCCTGTTTTGACTATGATACGATTTGCAACTCTGATTCTATACGCTTGGATTTATGTGGCATGAGACAAGGGTATATATATGAGGGTTTCCTTGTTTGGATTATTCCTTCGATGTACTAGTCTCATGTGACCGTGACTTAAGCGTATACAATCAGTCTTGCTTATATTCAGCTTTACTTGGGACTTCCTGATTTATGATTATGCTATACCTGTCCGTGTATATCACACTTGTGTTCTAACCCCCTATTCTTATCTCTTTGCCACTTGGCATGTAGCCTGTTCATTGTTGGGAGGTCCTGACTCCCTTGGATTTGTATGTTCAGGTTAGAAGCTGGATCGAAGTGGAGCTGTCCACTGTAGATCGAGTTTTCCTTGAGAACAGGCTGATTTGTCCCAGCTTCTTCCGTGCTAGTCTCCTCTTTTGACTCACGGGATCTTCACCCTACTCGTGAGCATCTTGTATTTATCCTGTATATTTTACTTTTGGACTTGTTATGATAAAAGACACATGTAATGTGTATATGTTTATCATACTGTGATGACTTTGTACATGTACTTTTGTGTTGGCATATGGAAGAATACCACGCTTTGTGTCGTACTCTGATTACTTATTGTACTTTTATGCTTAGCGTATATACGTGGGGGCTTCTTCTGACCTACGTATATACGTCGCAGTGACGTCCCCGTATCCGTGAAATCGGGGCGTCACAGGTTGTTTGGATTATTCCTTCGATGTACTAATCTCATGGGACCGTGACCTAAGCATATACAATCAATCTTGCATACAGCTTTACTTGGGATTTCCGGTTTCCTGATGGTTTTGTTGTACTCGTTTACACATATACTTCATTTGTGTTCTAACCCTCCTGCCTTCTGTACTTGACACTCGTACTCATCCTGGCTCGCCACCCCGCATTGTATCATACTCGCCTGGGGAGTTTCACTGACTCCCCTGGATTCTTATGTCAAGGTCATGGAGCCCGGAGCGTATGGATTTCCCCCGTTACTGCTCAGAGTGGCGCAGCGGTAGCGTGAATCTCCAGACGACAGTCCAGAGCCACATCCTTCCAGACCCCCTTTGTGCCTCTCGAGTTTTTCCTTAGCAAACTCGTGAGTGCTCTTTTACACTTTTCATACTTGTACTTTTCCTTGTATACCTGTATGTGAGCTCCCTTTTGTACCATTCACATATGTATATCTCTTGTACTCTCGCATTTGCGCATATCTGTGATGTATTATTATTGTAATGTTCATCACCTCTGGTGATAACTCTGTGATGTATATATATATGTGTTGGAATGTATAATGCACCAATTGCTTCCGTACTCTGATTCTTGTCTGTACTGATGCTTAGCGTATATACGGAAGGGTAGTTCTGACCTACGTATATACGTTGCAGTGACGTCCCCGTATCGCCGGGATCGGGGCGTTACAGGTCCGTGACGTCCCCGTATCGCCGGGATCGGGGCGTTACAATGAGATAACGGTATATAGATGAGGGTTTCCTTGTTTGGATTATTCCTTCGATGTATTAGTCTCATGGGACCGTGACTTAAGCGTATACAATCAATCTTGCTTATAATCAGTTTTATCCTGGATTTCTTGTTTTATGATATTCTTGTTCCTACTCATTATACTTGTATTCTAACCTTCCTATTCTTGCATCTTGCCATTTGGCTGTAGCCTGTTCATTATTGGGAGGTCCTGACTCCCTTGGATTTGTATGTTCAGGTTGAAGCTTGGATCGAAGTGGAGCTGTCCACAGTAGATCGAGCTTTCCTTAGTGAGCAGGCAGTCCAGCTCCAGCCCTTTTGTGCCAGACTTCTCCCTTTGACTCACGGGATCTTCATCCTACTCGTGAGCATTTTGTGTTATCTTGTATATTTTACTTTTGGACTTGTTTATGATAAAAGATACATGTAATGTGTAATATTTTATCATATCCTCGGATAGCTTTGTGTATGTACTTTTGAGTTGGCATATGTATGTATACCACGCTTTGTGTTGTACTCTGATTCCTTGTTGTACTTTTATGCTTAGCGTATATACGTGGGGGCACTTTCTGACCTACGTATATACGTTGCAGTGACGTCCCCGTATCCGTGGGATCGGGGCGTTACAGGTTGGTATCAGAGCCTAGGCTCTTACCTCTATAGTACAAACAAGCAGCAAATTCTTAAAATTTGCTATTGCCAACTATAATGTACAAAGTTATCTAGTCCTTCTTGATTTATCTATTCCTTCCTTGATCCATTCCCTTGTGTCCTAAAATCCTTCCATTTTTCCAGCTCCTTCCAGTCTATCCATACCTAGTATCGAATGGATAGAAGATCGGGTCGTAGCAATTCTGGACCAGCATCGAATGGAGCAGCGGGAGAGAATGTCGATATACTGAGAGTTATCCAGCTGATGATGGAGAATCAGCAGCAGCAGACAGAACTTCTCCAGCAAGAGTTGACAGCTCCAAAGGGACAGAGGCCGGGGAATATATCAGATTTCAGAAAGCTGCAGCCAGCTATATTCACGGGTGAAGAGAAACCCCTGGATGCTGAGCAATGGTTGACCGACACATCAGACTTGTTGAATGCAGCCAGAGTACCAAAGGAGAATCAAGTGGAGGTCGCCAAGATTCAATTGAAGGATGTAGCTAGAACTTGGTGGCTAGCTGAGGAGGCTAGATTGGAGAAGCCTGTCACCTGGGACACATTCTCCAAGAGCTTTTACAGCAGATTCTTCCCTGTCACTGCTCAGAAGGACATGGAAGAGCAGTTCATCAGACTTCAGCAACGGGAGAAGTCCGTGGATGAGTATGCTGCGGAATTTCTCAGACTCAGCCGCTTTGCTCCGTATATGGTGACGGATGAAGAGAAGCGGGCAAGCAGATTCCAGCAGGGCTTACAGATGGATATCCAAGTCTTCCTAATGCCCCAGCAGCTGAAGACTTATTCAGAAGTTCTCACCATAGCTCGAGAAGTAGAGCGTGGACTGGAGAAGAAGAAAGCGAACCAGATGAGGAACCAGGCCAAGAAGAGGCCTTTCCAGTTGACGGATGAGGAGGATGCAGATAGGGCAACCCATGGCCCGGTGATGAAGAGACCATTCCAAACTCCTCTTCCTCAGATCACATGCAATTTCTGCCACAGGCCCGGACATTATAGGAGAGATTGTCGAGTGGCCAATGGATTATGTTTGGCATGTGGGGCGGGGGGTCATGCACTAAAGGACTACCCGTTCAGAAGGGTAGGGAATACAGCACAAGTTAGACCAGCTCTTCCAGCCCCAGTGCATCCAACCCCAGCACTTTCAGCTCCGCCATTGAGGAGGAATCCGGAACCTGTTGACCGAAGAGTTCCATTTCCGCCCCAACGGTATGATCATCAACAGAGGGGAATGAGAAATAGAGCGGACCAGGGTAGAGGTCAAGTTCACATCATGGGAGCAGAAACCTCAGGCGATGCAGCAGAGTGGGAAGACCAGTATCCAGACCAGGAACCTTAGGATATCATGGTAACCACTACCCCAGATCTTGTATTTGAGTTGGTTATCATTCTAAATATTTTCCCTTATCATTCTATCATTGTTCATCTTGGTCCTTTCTGTGTTTATCTTATCCTTGTTTTGGTTTTTTTCGGATCTTTTGATTTCACCCTTGTCCCCTTTGTGTTCAATTTGCCCCTTAACGAAATTGCGAGGACGCAATTTTTTGTAAGGTGGGTGGATTGTAATACCCCGTTCCCGGAATACGTACTTAGTTGCGTATTCAGATTTTTCGATCGTATTTTTCGATTTACCTTCTGTATTTATTCTGTATTATGAATTCCTTATATGATTGTTTTGTCTTGGAATTGGATTCGTGGACTCGGAGTCAGCCCTAGTCTGAACCGAAGACCCGATCCTAGTATATTATTTGATTTGGTCTTTCCGATAATTAGATTTGACCGATTTTGATTTTAAATATTATTTTCCAATACTTTAGATTTTATATGATTTTCTAGAATTTTCTTGAATTAAAAGGAATTTCTTCAAAACCGGTGTCGACCAGTGTCGCTGATCGATTCCAGGATTTTTATTTCACAAACAGCTAGGAATTTCTAGATAGTCCTTTAGACTTTATTTCTTAGAATCCTATTTCTTTCTTAAATACTTTTTCTGAGAATTTTATGAATTTATGAAAATTCCAACGGAGTCGGTAGGTAACTGATTCCGGGATTTTTAGTTTTAAAACTATAAAGTATTTCTTGAAATGGATTTCACTATGATACTTAGTATTATATTATTGATTTTTGGTAAAATTTGCGAGTCGTTCCGAGACACTTGAATTTCGGACGATTTCGATATTCTCCGTAATGTTTTCAGCATCTTCGATATAAACCCGGGTATCTGTTCTTTCAATATTTTCCAATTCTGATTCCAAGAAAATATCTTCTCATTTCAATTTCTTTTCCTTTTTTCCTTTTTCCTTACTTCTCTTCCTTCCTCCACAATCCACAAGAATTCCAATTTTCAAAATTCCAACAATTCCAAAATTCTATTTTCTTCCAACAACTTCCACTCACTTCCTCATTAAAGCCCCTCTTTCTCTCTCTCTTCCATGGCCGGCCAAGTGGCCAAGAGAAGGGACACCTCATCCTTCCCCATTTGCACAAAACCCCCTCTCATCTACTCTAATTTCACCTCCTTCACAAATTCCAAATCATATATGAACATTTCTTTACAATTCCATCTCCTTTTCTTCACTTCCACAAAGAAATCCCCTTCACCAAAATCCCTCCTCCATCTCAACTCAACCACCAACTTCAAGAGCTTCATCTAGGGCATCATCAAGGTCTTCATCTTCAACCTCCATCTCCCAAAGCAACACCAAGATCATCTTCTCCATCTCAAGCGACAACTACTTTTGGATTGAGGCCATCATCTCCACCTTGGGATCCTTTCGAGTACATCGAGTCTCAATTAAACCATTCAAAGTGAGTATTTTTACTCACCAAGACTTGATCAATTCCTATTGTACTTGTACCTTCATATCTTGTACACATATGACATCAAAATCACATTTTTAGACCATCAAACCCAACCACCAGATTCAGTTCTGTATTCTGTATTCGACCACGATTAGTCGACTTAACCTAGAACCTAGTCAACTTGAACCCTTAAATTGAAACGTGATCTTTTCTGGAACACAGTTTTAGTCGACTAGACCAATTTATCAGTCGACTAGAGAACCTTAGTCGACTACACTCTTGACCCTAGTCGACTAACTTTTCCTGAACCAAAACCTTAACTCTCTGTATCACAGTATTAGTCGACTTAGCCTAACTATCAGTCGACTTGTCATGTCTGTTAGTCGACTACCCCTATGACCCTAGTCGACTAACTTTTCCTGAATCAGAAACCCAACTCTCTGGTGCACAGTTTTAGTCGACTATACCAGACTGTTAGTCGACTAACCCCTCTATTAGTCGACTACTCCCTTGACCCTAGTCGACTAATCTTAGCTGTCTGTTGTAGTTGTTTACCTTCTTAACTTTAGATCTTATACTTGGTTCATGTATTTGTATCTTGTACTTCATGACTCTTTATTTGATGTATATCACTTGATATCTGATGTGTTATCATCTGACCACTTAACATGTTATCAGTTAGTAAGACCCTCTTGTTATGTCATGACTGACCCGGACTATTATTAATCTCTTGTTATGTTTGGTTGTTTGTTAAATATCATCATCCTGTCATGCTATCACTTTACCCCAGCATGATATACTTGACTTTATGATTATCTTGTTTACGGGAATCCTGTCTTGTTATTCTGAATGGAACTAAGTGCCACACCACACGGTGGGGGCCACCTCTAGAATCCATCCCTCAGAACAAAGTGCCACATAGAACAAAGTGCCACACCACACGGTGGGGGCCACCTCTTGAATCTGTGGGGGCCACCTCTTGAATCTGTTGGGCTATTCTTGTTATGTCCAGTTATTCCCGTAATTTGATAATTATGTAATAAGCTACAACTTGTACGGGAATGGGAGGAAGTGATGGATGCCGGAATGATACCTTGCTTATAGTAATGGACTAAAATATTGACGACAAGTGTTAGTGGGACTTTGGGCCCACAGAAGACAAGTGTTAGGGGACTTTGGGCCTCCAAACTGGTTCCAGGTGTATGGAAACTACTATAAGAAGTGTTATCAGTTCTCCATCTACTTCCGGTAACGACCCTCGACTTTTCTTATATGTGGATGTATGTGAGTTGGGATATATACCGAGACACATACCTTGACATATGGGTTAGACGAGTAATAATAATAAGTGATACCCGTTATGGATCTTGTTATGATTCTTGATATTCCGGTTATGATTCATGTTTCTTGTTATGATTCCAATCATGATTCTAGATTATGTTTCCAGTTGTGACACTTATTATGATTTCCGTTATTCCAGTTATATTTCCAGTTATGATTCTTAGTATTCTTGTTATATATTCCTGTTTGACTTTCATATGATTTGCAACTCTGATTCTATACGCTTGGATTTCTGTGGCATGAGATAACGGTATATAGATGAGGGTTTCCTTATTTGGATTATTCCTTCGATGTATTAGTCTCATGGGACCGTGACTTAAGCGTATACAATCAATCTTGCTTATAATCAGTTTTATCCTGGATTTCTTGTTTTATGATATTCTTGTTCCTACTCATTATACTTGTATTCTAACCTTCCTATTCTTGCATCTTGCCATTTGGCTGTAGCCTGTTCATTATTGGGAGGTCCTGACTCCCTTGGATTTGTATGTTCAGGTTGAAGCTTGAATCGAAGTGGAGCTGTCCACAGTAGATCGAGCTTTCCTTAGTGAGCAGGCAGTCTAGCTCCAGCCCTTTTGTGCCAGACTTCTCCTTTGACTCACGGGATCTTCATCCTACTCGTGAGCATTTTGTGTTATCTTGTATATTTTACTTTTGGACTTGTTTATGATAAAAGATACATGTAATGTGTAATATTTTATCATATCCTGGGATAGCTTTGTGTATGTACTTTTGAGTTGGCATATGTATGTATACCACGCTTTGTGTTGTACTCTGATTCCTTGTTGTACTTTTATGCTTAGCGTATATACGTGGGGCACTTTCTGACCTACGTATATACGTTGCAGTGACGTCCCCGTATCCGTGGGATCGGGGCGTTACATTAGTATTATTATTTATGTTGATTAATTAATATTGTGATTGCTAACCATTATGATTATTACTGTTATTGTTAATTACTATTATTATTAATAGTTATTATTAGTAATGGTTGTTTCCTTAAGATTAATTATTATTACTAATTATTTATTATTGTTACTATTAATTATTATTATTTGTTTTTAGTAGTAGTATTATTCCTTCTCCTTCTTGTTCCAATTCTCTCAACCTATTAGCCTAAATCCAACCCATTTCCATATTCCGTTACCCTTTATCCTACTACCCATTTTTCAATTTGGATCCAACCTCAAACCCATTACCTTCCTATATAATCCTCTCCTAATCTAACCCTAACCCTAATCACCATCCTAATCTCTTCCATATCCAGCCGCCAACACCCCATGCCTCTTCTCCAAGCCAGGCCATCACGCTCCTACCACCATGGCAGACCTCCTCTGAGATCATCCTCCACGAGCCCTCCTTTATGGCAAGTCACCGCATTCACCTGGCCTCCTCCTTCACCCCAAGACCGGAGCCCCTCCCTTTCGTCTCCGGCGAGATCCGCACCCGCCCCTAGCGCAGCAACTGTTGGCCCAAAGGCCCATCACTCTAGTTTTGATGATGATCAACTCATGTAGTTATAGTACTAATGATCATGTGTTTAATTAGTGACAGATTCATTATAAGGATCTTAGTAGGTGCATAGCTCAACAAAGAATAAAATGTCAAGATTTGGAGCTAACACGGTATGATCCAAAGAGCTTTTGGATCAAACTTGGACCAAGTCAAGAAGATGAGAAGCCTTCAAGTGAAGACTTCAAGAAGATGAGGACTTGTGTCTAGGTATAAGATTTTGTTTTGTTTTAGTTAAAAATGTAAAGGATAGAATAGTGGTGGATTGCTCAAGTAATATACACACACACTCTTGATAGAATTGTCTTTTCATAAAAGAATTTTCAGATTTAGAAAGACCTTCATTTGGAAAAATATTGTTTTGGAAAAACAGTTTTTATCATGAGCCAAATATTTCCAAGTTACAAAAATAGTCCAATCTTTTATAACATGCCTTGATTTTGTGCAAGCATGTTTGTATATCATAGTATATTGATAAAACTATTTTTGTAGAATTTCTATATATTTATGGGATTTTATGTGAACCAAAAGACTTACCTTTGAATCCCAGAAAAACTGTTTCAGGCTTCAGGTAAGTCGACTTGCTTCCTTTTATAGTCGACTAACCCTGAAGTCGGTCGACCGGTTGGGTCGACCGACGTGCACAGACGTGCACGCCTTTGTGCACTGGAGGACGGCCGACCGTACGGGTCGACCGCTCCAGAGAGCTCTGCTCTTTGGAAATCTCGGCCGACCGTACGGGTCGACCGACAGAGAGTTCTATCTCTGTTCCAGTGGCTCGGTCGACCCGGGCGGTCGACCGTGGCTCCAACGGTCGGATTTCTGACCGTTGGCGGTCGACCGCTCGGGTCGACCGGCAAGCCTGACAGACCCCAACGGCTATATTTTTCTGGCCTATAAATTTGGGGATTTGGTCATTGTTTTGCTAGAAGATTTTGGAGACCTTTAGAGCCAGCTTTTCCTATTCTTTCAGAAGAGTTTTTCTCCACAAAATAGAGAGCTAATACTTCTAATCTAAAGGGAGTTTTATTTAGAGTGTGTTAAAAGAGATTTCTTGAGTTTTTCACCATAGCTTTCATCCTTGTTTTTCTCACACAAACACTTGAGCTATCCATTGCCATTCATCTTATAGGAGTGTTGTAGTGAGAGCTTTTATTGGTGATCAAGTGTTTAGATCACCAAGAGATCATTTCTTGTACTTTGAGGAGGCGGACGTGTGTGTCCGTGTTGTTTCGAGTTCGGGTGCGAACTTGTTGTTCGAGGTGCGGCGTCGGCGAGCCGGTTGGCTTGCGTGTGTACGGGACTAGGGAGTCCGAGGGCTTGTAGGTGTTGCGGCACCGGGGAGAGATCCATTGGGATCTTGCATAGTGAAAATCCTTCGTGTGTCGAAGGCGGGGATGTAGAGCAAGTGTGCTCGAACCTCGAAACAAACCCTTTGTGTTTGCGATTGCCTTTTCTCTCTCTCTCTCTCTCTCTCCCTTACTTATATCTTGCATGCTTAAATTGTGCTCATCCTTATATGCTTGATATTCATTGTGCTTAATTGATATACTTGCGTGGGTTTGTTGCTAACACTTGCACCTCAACCCATTCAAGGGGAATCTAGAGAAGTTTGTCCAGAGCCCTTCACGGGGAATTCGGCAACACTCTTTGGTTATACGTGGTTTTAGTGTAAAAGTTTTATTTGGTCATAATTAATTTTAGCTTCCGCATCATTTGGCATTAAGTGACCATTAGATTAGCCATCACCTATTCACCCCCCCTCTAGGTGAACTTACAATTGGTATCAGAGCTTGGTACTCTGATTTGGGTCTAACAACCTAGAGTTAAAGATCCTCATTTTAGGCTAATCACAATATTTTGTACACACACCATGGACTTCATGTCACCACCCACTTTTGACATTCTTAACATCCAAATTTGGAAGGTTAAGATGTCCTTGTACCTCAAGGCCTTAGGATTTCATGTTTATCTTGCTACCACTAATGATTCTTATGTTAATGATAGCAAGTATATTGAGGCTAATACAAAAGCCCTAAATGCTTTGAAGAGTACCCTAAATGATGATTACTTATTTAGGGTTGCTAACATTGACTCGGCTTTTGTAACTTGGAACATCATCACCACCTCCCTTGATGAAAAGGATCTATACTTTGCTGGGAGCGATTCGGACGTTGGAAGCAACACCTCCAACGCATGCTATATGGTCCAAGGGGATAACCCCCTTGAGGTAAACTCCGAATCCGATAATGAAGACATGTCATATGATGAGCTTACTACCTTTTGTCAACTTGTGCTTGAAAAATATGACATGCTTAAAAAGAAAAATAAAAATTTGAAAAAGAACATTGCTTGCATGCATAAAGAACATGATTCTTTTAGAGATAACATTGCATGCTTAGAAAAAGATAATAAGAAAATTAAAAAGGATTTTGATTGCATGCTAAAAGAGAACGATTCTTTAAAACTAAAATTGCATGCTTAGAAAAAGAAAATAATGTTTTGAAAAATGAAAATGTTTCCCTTATGTCTAAATTAAATGAGTTGTGTGAAGGGAACACTATTTTGAAGGATAAAATTGATTTGGTGGAAAAACAAAAGGAAGTTGTTTTTCAAGAAAACAAGTCTTTAAAAAGAAAAATTTGTGAAAAAGAAAAAGATTTTGTTTCGAAAAAGAAAAAGAAAATGATTCTTTATCTCATCATACTTTACATGCCACCACTAATGAGATTAAAGATTTGAAAAATAAAATAGATTGTTTGAGCTCAAATTTGAGCACATGTGCATTCAATCATACTAGATTGGAGTCTATGTTTTCAAAGAAACAAACTCCATCCTTTCATGCACATCATCATGCTTATGTTGCACACCATGATCATTCACACACACATAAGCATACTAAGGTGTACGTATGTACACATTGTGGCCGCAAAGGCCATTTAGCAAAATTTTGTTATGATAGGTTAAATCATTTTAATTTTGCTAATAAAATTTTTGGGTTCCTTACAAGACTAACCCCAAAGGACCCAAGAAAGTATGGGTACCAAAATCTCCACCTTTTGCTTTTGATGTAGGTGAGGGCTCTCACAAGACGTGAGAGGATTGGTGCCTTGGTAGTGGATGCACTTGGTCATGATGGACATACTTTTGGGATGCATCGCTATCAAGGAGTTTTGGTGGAAAGGCCACCATGATTGGAGCTTTGGAGTTGGTAACAATCTCTAAACTCCTACTCTTATGTACATGCTTTTAATTTCATATATCATATAGCATGTTCATATTTATGTGTGCTTCATGTGGTATTTACATGCTTAGATGTAGAATGTGTTAAACTTCCATTTATACATATACAAATAGTGAATTATAATTGATTCATATATGATTGAACTTCATGCTCATTTGTATCCACTTTATGCATATGTATAATCTAGTTTTGATGATTCTCTTTTATACATGTTTTTGCCTATTTTAGTAATTTACTTCATGTATATGTATTTTAAATTCAAAACTAATAAATATACATGTATACCCGTGAGTCTCTTGCCTTCATGCAAACATCATTAATAGACTCTTTTAGATTTGGGATATGTATGTGTATTGTTAGGATTGGATTAATCATACATATACCATGAAGATTAGTGTTTTGATGAAAAATAATTTTTCGTGTTTTTGTTAAAAATGTGACTTATGATCTTTTTGAGCTTCAATGACTATTTTCATAAAAATACTAGTTACATGATCGTTTAATACTCACACTTTTATTAAAATCATTTTTTGAGCTTTATAGACCATGAGTGCTTAAATTTTTGTGTGTCTAGTTATGTTTATGAAAAACATAAGATTTGATATATTTGAAGGATCTTTAACTAGTTTCTCAAAACAATTTATACTAGTTATTTATTCTTCAAATAGTTTTTGAGATTGGCACATGATTCTATTTTTCTCAAAATTTATTTGATGCTTCATGATTTGAATATTAGTTTATATGTTAGTTCTTGTCAATATTAGGATTTATACTTGTACATATCGTGGGCCACAAATAAATCTATTTATATTTGTGCTTGAATGCTTATTTGAACCCATGAAATGTGCTTGTATTGCTTGGTTTTGATGATACATACATTTTTAAACTTGTATTCCCTTTTTAGATTTGTGTTATGATCATGTGCTTTCATTTCATGTATATGTGTATTTTGCCAAACTTTAAGATATACATGTATACCTCTTGAGTCATTTGCCTTTAATGCAAATCTATTTATATGGACTCAATTGTGTTTAAGAGATATATATGTATACTTATTGTGGTGTCAAAACATACATATATCTTGAAATATAAATTTTATCTTTAATAAAAAAATATAATAAAAAAAATGTGTGATGATTTTCATGACTTGATGATTTAAAGGAATATTGAGATCAATTGACCTTTTTACTTTATTCCTTACTTGAAGGATTCCGTACTAGTTTTAAAACATTTTCATACTAACTAGTGCAAATTCTTCATATGGTAGAATATATGATAAGCTTACTCTTCAATTGGTATCATTGGATATTTTCATTGGTATCAATATGATTTTTTATATACTCATATTTTGTTTGTATGTATGAATGCTTTTTCAAAGTTAAATTATATCAATTTCTATTGGTATTCTCTTTTCATACATATATGTGATCTATTTGCTAAGCTTAATTCAACTTTCAATTGGTAATTCTTAAAGCTTATGCAATATGTTTTCAACATTGATATCAAAATAAAAAAAATATGTTGATTTGATATCTCAAAATGTGTTTCTTGAGAAAAGTTCAAAACTTTGTTTTGATAAAGAAAATTCAAAAATTTTGATTTGTATTTCCTATATGCAAGGAGAGCTTAACATCTCTCTTACATATAGATTCATGTTGTGTATATTATAAATTGAGGAGCTTGACAACTCTTCTTTATATGATATACGTATGTAGGAGGAGCTTCACATCTCCTCTTATGCATTACATAATATGTGTTATGTGAGTTAGGGCTTGTCATCCCTTCTTCATGTAATGCATATGTGTAGGGAAGCTAACTTAGCGTCTTCCTCTTCATGAATGTATATCGCATATAAATCTTTATTGATTGATTTGTATTACCCTTCTTGATCTCTTTGTTTTTGACAAAAAGGGGGAGAAAAATTTGTTTGATTTGATTTTACTTTGAACCCTTTGTTGATGAGTGACAAAAGGGGGAGAAGTATTTGAGTTTATATGCATGTTTTCATTACTTAAGGGGGAGAGGTATTTGTCTTCCTTGTTAGTTATGCATATATGTTTTGTATTGCAACTAGGAGAAAAAGGATTTCATGTTTTATCTCCATACATTGCATACATAGTTATGTGCTTCATTTGCTAGATCTATTTGTTTATTTGCTATGCATGAGTTAAGGGGGAGCTTCCTTGAAGCTTTACTTTAATCCATGCATATATAACTTCATGAGTTTTGTCATCATCAAAAGGGGGAGATTGTTGGCCCAAAGGCATCACTCTAGTTTTGATGATGATCAACTCATGTAGTTATAGTACTAATGATCTTGTGTATAATTAGTGACAGATTCATTATCAAGATCTTAGTAGGTGCATAGCTCAACAAAGGATAAAATGTCAAGATTTGGAGTTAGCACGGTATGATCCAAGGAGCTTTTGGATCAAGCTTGGACCAAGTCAAGAAGATGAGAAGCCTTCAAGTGAAGACTTCAAGAAGATGAGGACTTGTGTCTAGGTATAAGATTTTATTTTGTTTTAGTTAAAAATATAAAGGATAGAATAGTGGTGGATTGCTCAAGTACATATACACACACACTCTTGATAGAATTGTCTTTTCATAAAAGAATTTTCAGATTTAGAAAAGACCTTCATTTTGGAAAAATATTGTTTTGGAAAAACAGTTTTTATCATGAGCCAAATATTTCCAAGTTACAAAAATAGTCCAATCTTTTATAACATGCCTTGATTTTGTGCAAGCATGTTTGTATATCATAGTATATTGGTAAAACTATTTTTGTAGAATTTTTATGTATTTATGGGATTTTATGTGAACCAAAAGACTTACCTTTGAATCCCAGAAAAACTGTTTCAGGCTTCAGGTAAGTCGACTTGCTTCCTTTTATAGTCGACTAACCCTGAAGTCGGTCGACCGGTTGGGTCGACCGACGTGCACAGACGTGCACGCCTTTGTGCATTGGAGGACGGCCGACCGTACGGGTCGACCGCTCCAGAGAGCTCTGCTCTCTGGAAATCTCGGCCGACCGTACGGGTCAACCGACAGAGAGTTCTATCTCTGCTCCAGTGGCTCAGTCGACCCGGGCGGTCGACCGTGGCTCCAACGGTTGGATTTCTGACCGTTGGCGGTCGACCGCTCGGGTCGACCGGCAAGCCTGACAGACCCCAACGGCTATATTTTTCTGGCCTATAAATTTGGGGGTTTGGTCATTGTTTTGCTAGAAGATTTTGAAGACCTTTAGAGCCAGCTTTTCCTATTCTTTCAGAAGAGTTTTTTCTCCACAAAATAGAGAGCTAATACTTCCAATCTAAAGGGAGTTTTATTTAGAGTGTGTTAAAAGAGATTTCTTGAGTTTTTCACCATAGCTTTCATCCTTGTTTTTCTCACACAAACACTTGAGCTATCCATTGCTATTCATCTTATAGGAGTGTTGTAGTGAGAGCTTTTATTGGTGATCAAGTGTTTAGATCACCAAGAGATCATTTCTTGTACTTTGAGGAGGCGGACGTGTGTGTCCGTGTTGTTTCGAGTTCGGGTGCGAACTTGTTGTTCGAGGTGCGGCCTCGGCGAGCCGGTTGGCTTGCGTGTGTACGGGACTAGGGAGTCCGAGGGCTTGTAGGTGTTGCGGCACCGGGGAGAGATCCATTGGATCTTGCATAGTGGAAATCCTTCGTGTGTCGAAGGCGGGGATGTAGAGCAAGTGTGCTCGAACCTCGAAACAAACCCTTTGTGTTTGCGATTGCCTTTTCTCTCTCTCTCACCCTTACTTATATCTTGCATGCTTAAATTGTGCTCATCCTTATATGCTTGATATTCATTGTGCTTAATTGATATACTTGCGTGGGTTTGTTGCTAACACTTGTATTCAACAAGAGAGCCAACGCGGCACCTCAACCCATTCAAGGGAATCTAGAGGAGTTTGTCCAGAGCCCTTCACGGGGAATTCGGCAACACTCTTTGGTTATACGTGGTGTTTAATGTAAAAGTTTTATTTGGTCATAATTAATTTTAGCTTCCGCATCATTTGGCATTAAGTGATCATTAGATTAGCCATCACCTATTCACCCCCCCTCTAGGTGAACTTACAGCAACCAACGGAGCTACCCCTCCCTGCCTTCTTGCGCACCAGGCCGCCCCTTTTTAGACCAGCACAGCAGCCCCGAGCCCCCCTGTGCAAGACCCGACCATCACCAGGCCCCCTCCTCCTCCACGCCCGGATCCCCCTCCGACATGACCACACATAGTAGCACAAACAACATGCGCCCCCTACTCCTCCCCTGGCCGAGCCAAGGCAGCACCAGCACACGCACAGGCTCCTGCAAGGTGAGTTTCACTCCTTCTCTCATTCTTTTTATTTAATGTATGTATATATATATTAGTGTTAGTTATATGTGTTATATGCGTGTGCATTTTCATTGCATGTGCAAGAAATATCTTACTCCGAGCCGTTTTTTGTCACCCCGTGGGTCATCGTGGATCACCGTAGGCGAGCGCGAACGCATCCACGCCCTTCACGGCGATATCCTCTATCCAACGACATCCTCCGCGGCCCCCGACGCCTCCGCCAGAGCCTCCGTCGGTGCGCCGCAAGTCACTCTGTTGCTTGAGTAATTCCTCTCTCTTTCTATTTCTTTCCCATTTCATATTATATAATGTTTGCATAGGGTAGTGTTGTAATTATTTGAAAGTATATATATGTGTGCATGGACATGGATGTGTGCGTGAGTTTGGGTATGGGTGCGTGAGCATGAATGAGTAGATTATGAGTGTGTATAGATGTACGTATGTATATATAATTTATTATGTAAGTATATATGTATATATGTTACTTGTATATTTACGTGTGTGGGTATACACGTATGTGTCCGTGTGCATGTGTGGGTGTTAATCGTGTATTTATGTTTATATGTATGTGTTGGTTGCGTGCTAGAGTATTTCGGATTTGTTCGGTGAGATCCGAACCCAGCTACAGGAGATCCGGACCCGATTCGAATTCGTACTCTTTGTGAACCTGATACACAAGCGATTCAAAGACCGATCCATGGGATGATCCGTAGATCAGTGCCAGTTCGTGCAGTGAAGACCAGAAGGGATTCGGTTCCGAAACCGCGTCATTTCATGTGAGTGTTCGTTCTTGTGCATTTCCTTATTTACCGTCATCGGTATGCATTTACATGTTACACTTATTATTTCATGTGACTTTCTATTATATTTTACCAGTTTGATTACTTGTACCACTTCATGAGACATCTATAATTGTTTACTTTATTTATCTAGTTGATAGGAGCTTGTATCAGCATCATTTCATGTGTTGGTAGTTTGACGCTTTTGACTTAGGCCTAGTTTTGATACACTTTAGACCGTGGCTTGACTCATCTCGATCTTGAGGATGATATAATTGGTATTAGTTATCAGATTTGACATTCATATATTTGGTGATTATTCCAATCGGTACACTTTTGGATATTATGGACAAGTAGATATGACATTTCTGTACCAATATGAGACCAGTTTAGAAATACCACAATGATAAATCAGATGGAGTTAATGTTAGACATTTCTAGACTCGATGTTTTGTCACCAGGATATCACTATTTTTGTTAGCTCTTACTGGTTGTTTATTATTCTGAATTCGGAGTTAGTTGCGAGGAAAGTTGGACCGTGATTTGGGTTGATCTTGAGTTATAGTTGATCTGAGATTTACATTCTTTATAATGAAGCCTGATCTGCATTAAGATGAGATTGACGTAGCTGGATTTATGATTGAGTATTTGAGACTTATTTAGATGATATTTTGTTCATGTTGAGTATCAGAAGTAGATATTCTAGATTATATGCTGTTTGAGGATAATTCGCTTACTTTGTTATGATTTCAGTATGTGTTGACTTGTTGATCTCGAGGATATACCCATGTGCTTCATATTCAGTTATTGATTACTTCAGTTAATAGAGATTGAGTTATTAAGATAGTGATCTAGTCGATATCGGTAATCTTGTAATTCAGAGTTATCAGATAGCAGTCATCACTTTATCAGTTATTGATGAGATTATTTGTTGGTGATCATATGATGTGTTCAGAGTTTATAGGATTGTGATAGATCAGTATCAGTTATCAGTGATTAGTGTTCAGTTGTGTTAGTGGCTATATCTCCAGTATCCTATTTCAGATGTCAGATATTAGTTGTCAGCTACTCAGTTGTCAGATATCAGTTGTCAGTTGTCAGATTATCAACTATTTTGACATCAATAGTTGTTGGAGATATCAGTTACTATTACATATTAAATCACATTGATTGTTTGTTAATAAAAGACACTATAACCCGAGGAACAGGGGTAATTGCCTGATGATGCATGTCGTGTATTTTGGAAGGACTTCTTATGGTACCGAGTTGTGGGTTCCAACCATGAGGAACCAAGGTAGTACTGGCTATCTATTCAGTTATCAGTTGATAGGGCTATGCCCGGATTACGGCGCCACACTGGTTGTCTTTTCGTGTGGGGCTGTGGTCTTCAGTTAGTAGAGCCTTGCGGCTTGTCCTGGTTCAGCGCCGGGGTGTTAGACCGTGGTACGGGCATGCACGGTACCCTTCCAAAACACATGCACTACATTGGCAGGCAGTTACAATAATGATAACTTTGTTTGATATGTGAGAAAACAGTTGTGGTATGGGACATTGCTAAGTACTACATTAGTTAGGCTAATAATAACCAACCAGATTAGTGACATATGCTAGGTTACACATCTTGACACAGTTGTTTATTTACAGTTGTGATAGTTGCCTTTTTCCTCCATTCATGTTGTTATTTCAGTTATCCTTTAGTTATCTGTTTATCATTTTATTTAGTTATCTTATATCTGCAGTTATTCTTGTTATTATTCTGTGCATATTGTTTATATGCACGAGCTCTCCTCTTTACACACACTCACCAAGCCGCTTTCTGACGACCCTGATGGATTGTACGTCCAGATATTGGACGCTTGTTTCTGTTGTTCAGGTGTTCGTTGAGGCCGTACGCTTCGCGAAGAGCTGGAGCTTCTCTCTATTCGATTTCGGTATTCTTATCTTTCTTGGCTTCATATTATTTCCTGATTCTCGTTATATCAGATTCAGTTATTATTCCAGTCTTTATTTATATGATATCATGCGTGGATGCCTATATGTGATATTGCAGGAATCATGATTTAATATAGCTTCGATTTATAGCTTGTTTTGGGTTATTTAAGGCTTAGCGTGTATACGTGAGAGATTTTTCTTGCGTATATGCATCGCTGACTCGTGCCGCGTCTCCGCTCCAGCGTATTTTGGGAAGCGGGGGTGACAGGGTTTTCTTGGTATCAGAGCCTAGGTTTTCGACTTGCGATCTTAAATTTTAAATTTTGATATTCGCAAGATGACCTAATTCTTACCGGTAACTTTAAACAAGCTATAGTTACACTGCAATATGCATATAATATCCATTTGATACTGACTCCATTTAGAATTGGCCGTCCTTCCTTTGGAAATCCTTATCTTTAATCTTTTGATATCCTAGATTTCTACTCTTCTTTAGAGTGATCTGGATTTTCATCTTGCTTCTCTTCCACCTTCTCGATTCTATTCTTTGACTTTATCTCTTGAGATTGATTACTCCTTGCTGAAGCCGGTAGCATACATCAGAGTAGCACAGCGGAAGCGTGGTGGATTTATGATGTGCGGAGACGCGACATGAAGCTTGTTTGTTTTCTCCTTTTGATTTTGAATTCTTTTACCATTCCTTGCCCTATTGAATTTCAGGAACAAAATTTTTATAAGGTGGATAGAATGTAAGATCCCTAGTTAGAAATACTGTATTTTTATTTTTACTAAAGTATTTATTTTGATTTACTGATTAATTTTTTTAATCAACTTAATTTATTATTTTCTTTCTTGTGATTATTTTTATTATTAAATATGGAAATTTATTTTTAGATAGTAAATGACACTTTGGCTTTATATACTATTGCCATTATTTCTTATCAATATTTTTAATTACTTATTACTTTAGTATTATTATTTTTAATATTGTTAGTGCTTATTAATTATTAATAGTATTACTAATACTATTATTATTATTATTATTGTATGGTTAATTATTAAGATTATTATTATTAGTGTTATTATTATTTTATTTATTTATTTTAATATTAGTATAAGTATTAGTGTAGTAGTAATTGCTAATTATTATTTCTATTATTATTATTGTTGTTGTTAATTAATATTAGTTTTATTATTCATGTTGATTAATTAATATTGTGATTGCTAACCATTATGATTATTAATGTTATTGTTAATTACTATTATTATTAATAGTTATTATTAGTAATGGTTGTTTCCTGAAGATTAATTATTATTACTAATTATTTATTATTATTACTATTAATTATTATTATTTGTTTTTAGTAGTAGTATTATTCCTTTTCCTTCTTATTCCAATTCTCTCAACCCATTTGCCTAAATCCAACCTATTTTCATATTCCGTTACCCTTTATCCTACTACCCATTTACCAATTTGGATCCAACCTCAAACCCATTACCTTCCTATATAATCCTCTCCTAATCTAACCCTAACCCTAATCACCATCCTAATCTCTTCCACATCCATCCGCCAACACCCCGCGCCTCCTCTCCAAGCCAGGCCATCACGCTCCTATCACCATGGCAGACCTCCTCTGAGATCATCCTCCACGAGCCCTCCTTTATGGCAAGTCACCGCATTCACCTGGCCTCCTCCTTCACCCCAGACCGGAGCCCCTCCCTTTCGTCTCCGGCGAGATCTGCACCCGCCCCTAGCGCAGCAACCACCGGAGCTGCCCCTCCCTGCCTTCTTGCGCACCAGGCCGCCCCTCTTCAGATCAGCACAGCAGCCCCGAGCCCCCCTGTGCAAGACTTGGCCATCACCAGGCCCCCTCCTCCTCCACGCCTGGATCCCCCTCCGACATGGCCACACACATCAGCACAAACAACATGCGCCCCCTACTCCTCCCCTGGCCGAGCCAAGGCAGCACCAGCGAACGCACAGGCCCCTGCAAGGTGAGTTTCACTCCTTCTCTGATTCTTTTTATTTAATGTATGTATATATATATTTTTTAGTGTTAGTTATATGTGTTATATGCGGTGCATTTTCATTGCATGTGCGGGAAATATCTTACTCCGAGCCGTTTTCCGTCACCCCCCGTGGGTCACCGTGGATCACCGTAGGCGAGCGCGAATGCACTCACGCCCTACACGGCGATATTATCTATCCAACGACATCCTCTGCGGCCCCTGACGCCTCCGCCAGAGCCTCCGTCGGTGCGCCGCAAGTCACCCCGTTGCTTGAGTAATTCCTCTCTCTTTCTATTTCTTTCCCATTTCATATTATATAATGTTTGCATAGGGTAGTGTTGTAATTATTTGAAAGTATATATATGTGTGCATGGACATGGATGTGTGCGTGAGTTTGGGTATGGGTGCGTGAGCATGAATGAGTAGATTATGAGTGTGTATAGATGTACGTATGTATATATAATTTATTATGTAAGTATATATGTATACTTGTATATTTACGTGTGTAGGTATACACGTATGTGTCCGTGAAATTGTGTGGGTGTTAATCGTGTATTTATGTTTATATGTATGTGTTGGTTGCGTGCTACAGTATTTCGAATTTGTTCGGTGAGATCCGAACCCAGCTACAGGAGATCCGGACCCGATTCGAATTCATGCTAGTGGTGGACCTGATACACAAGCGATTTGAAGACCGATCCATGGATGATCCATAGATCAGTTCCAGTTCGTGCAGTGAAGATCAGATGGCGATTCGGTTCCTAAACCGCGTCATTTCATGTGAGTGTTCGTTCTTGTGCATTTTCTTATTTACCGTTGTCGGTATGCATTTACATGTTATCATTTCATGTGACTTTCTATTATATTTTAACAGTTTGATTACTTGTACCACTTCATGAGACATCTATAATTGTTTACTTTATTTATCTAGTTGATAGGAGCTTATATCAGCGTCATTTCATGTGTTGTAGTTTGACGCTTTTGACTTAGGCCTAGTTTTGATACACTTTAGACCGTGGCTTGACTCGTCTTGATCTTGAGGATGATATAATTGGCATTAGTTATCAGATTTAACATTCATGTATTTGGTGATTATTCCAACTGGTACACTTTTAGATATTATGGACAAGTAGATATGACATTTCTATACCGATATGAGACAGTTTAGAAATACGACAAATGATAGATCCGATGGAGTTGATGTTAGACATTCTGGACTCGATGTTTTATCACCAGGATATTACTATTCTTGTAGCTCTTACTGGTTGTTTATTATTCTGAATTCGGAGTTAGTTGCTGAGAAAGTTGGACCGTGATTTGAGTTGATCTTGAGTTATAGTTGATATGGGATTTACATTCTTTATAATGAAACCCGATCTGCATTAAGATGAGATTGACGTTGCTGGATTAATGATTGAGTATTTGAGACTTATTTAGATGATATTTTGTTCATGTTGAGTATCAGAAGTAGATATTCTCGATTATATGTTGTTTGAGGATGATTCGCTTACTTTGTTATGATTTCGGTATGTGTTGACTTGTTGATCTCGAGGATACACCATGTGCTTCATATTCAGTACTTGATTACTTCAGTTAATAGAGATTGAGTTATTAGATAGTGATCTAGTCGATATCGGTGATCTTGTAATTCAGAGTCATCAGATAGCAGTCATCACTTTATCAGTTATTGATGAAATTATTTGTTGGTGATCATATGATGTGTTCAAAGTTTATAGGAGTTGTGAGAGATCAGTATCAGTTATCAGTGATTAATGTTCAGCTGTGTTAGTAGCTATATCTCCAGTATCCTATTTCAGATGTCAGATATTAGTTGTCAGCTACTCAGTTGTCAGATATCAGTTGTCAGTTGTCAGATTATCAGCTATTATTGACATCAATAGTTGTTGGAGATATCAGTTACTATTACATATTAAATCACATTGATTGTTTGTTAATAAAAGACACTATAACTTGGGTAACAGGGGTAATTGCCTGATGATGCATGTCGTGTATTTTGGAAGGACTTCTTTTGGTACCAAGTTGTGGGTTCAACCATGGGGAATCAAGGTAGTACTGGCTACCTATTCAGTTATCAGTTGATAGGGCTATGCCCGGATTACAACGCCACACTGTTTGTCTTTTCGTGTGGGGCTATGGTCTTCAATTATTAGGGCCTTGCGGCTTGTCCTGGTTCAGCATCAGGGGTGTCAAACCGTGGTACCGGGCATGCACGGTACCCTTTCAAAACACATGCACTACATTAGCAGGCAGTTACAATAACATAACTTTATTTGATATGTGAGAAAACAGCCGTGGTATGGGACACAGCTAAGTACTACATTAGTTAGGTTAATAATAACGAACCAGACTAGTGACATATGTTAGGTTACACATCTTGACATCAGTTGTTTGTTACAGTCGTGATAGTTGCCTTTTTCCTTCATTCATGTTGTTATTCAGTTATCCTTCAGCTATCTGTTTATCATGTTATTTAGTTATCTTATATCTGCAGTTATTCTTGTTATTATTCTGTGCATATTGTTTATATGCACGAGCTCTCCTCTTTACACACACACACTCACCAGGTCGCTTTCTGACGACCCTGAATTTGTACGTCCAGATATTGGACGCTTGTTTCTGTTGTTCAGGTGTTCGTGAGGCCGTACGCTTCGCGAAGTGCTGGAGCTTCTCTCTATTCGATTTTGGTATTCTTATCTTTCTTGCCTTCATATTATTTCCAGATTCTCGTTATATCAGATTCAATTGTTATTTCAGTCTTTATTTATATGATATCATGCGTGGATGCCTATATGTGATATTGCAGCAATCATGATTTAATATAGCTTCGATTTATACCTTGTTTTGGGTTATTTAAGGCTTAGCGCGTACACGTGAGGGATTTTCCTTGCATATATGCATCGCCGACTCGTATCGCCTCTCCGATCCAGCGTATTTTGAGAAGCGGGGCGTGACAGAATGTTCCATTGACAAATTGGCAAGTTTTTCTTTTAAAAAATTGAACTTAGACAACAATGTGACTTCAATTCTCAAATTTGTGATCTAGTTCAATTCTTGAATCAATATTGACTCCTGTTTTGTTATCCAACATGAGCAACATTTTAGAGTCAGTTTTTGGTTCCCATATCTTCCATTCTGGAATAGAAATCACCAACCTTAGAAAGTTACATTCCATTAAATATGGACTTGAGTTTCAACTTCTTGATTTGGACCCACTTCCTGAACCAATCTCGACTCCTAAACCTTTACTTGACTTAAGTCTTTTTCATGAGTCGGCATTAGTTCCTGTACTTTCTGAGTCCAAATCAATCATTCCATTCTGAGACAAGGGTCTTGATAAATTTGACTCTGAAATTATTTTGAAAATTTGAAAATTAGATAGGGTAAATTTTTTAATAAAAATCATTCATATGTACATCATTCTAGTGGGTTGTATTTTAGAGGTCTTTGGTGGGTTCCTCCTGACTCCACAGAAATTAGATTGAGCCGCATTTCGTGGACCAATCAGACCGCCACCGGAACCACCACATTGAGGTGATTTTTTCTTCCCTCGCTATTTGTTTCATGCATACATACATCACGATGCATTTAGGACAATGCATGAGATAAGTGTGAAAAACACCTAGATGGGGGGTGAATAGGTGTAAATGCTAATCTAGAAACTAAATGCGGAAGCTTAAAACAAATTTGCAACACACTTAATACAACCACAAGTGTAGCCGAATTCCCCGTGAAGGGCTCTGGACTAACTCCTCTCTATTCCCCTAGATAAGGGTTGAGGTGCTATATGAAGCTCTTGTGGTTAAGTATAAGTGAGGCACACACACAAGCACCAAGCATATAAGGATGATCAATATGAAATAATGCAAGGCACAAATGCAAGCAATAAGATATGAATGAATGAATGATGCTTTGCACAATTAAAAGAGAGAGAGTTAGAGAGACAATGGATCAAACGCAACACAAAGATATGTTTCGAGGTTCGAGCCCCTAGCTCTACATCCCCGCCTTCACCACCGTGAAGGATTTCCAATCCACTAAAGGAGTACCGAACTCCTCTCTCAACCTTACAATGCCACCGAGGCAATCCAACCAGTCCACCTCTACCGAAGAGGGATAAGGCCCGTAGCCAACAAACAATCTCCACCTCTCACTAGAGGGAGCAAACACCACTCCGATCAACCTCTACCAAAGAGGGATACAACAAGTCAAGGAGGGTTTACAACTTGGAGGCTCAATCAACCTCAAACAATCTCTTTTCCACAAAACAAAGATCCTAAATAGATTAGGATAGAATGATATAGCTCAAGTGGAAAAACTAGGTGTTTGGAAAACAAAAACTCAAAGAAAACACTTGGGAAAACTCTTTGTAAATGATGGAATTGAAGAACAAAACAAATCTCCCAAATTTCTATTTTCTTTGATTTTCCTAAACCCTAAAACACAAAACCAATTTGGAAGTATAAAGCCCAAAAAACACTTTTGAAAACTTGTTTTAAACACTGGAGAAACTCTGGAATTTTTCTTGTCTAAAGTCTTATCAAAATCCCAAAGAGATGGGGTATTTATAGCCCCAAAAGAAAACTAGCCGTTAGGCTGATCTGTCAGCCTGACAGGCTTGCGGTCGACCGGCCGGTCGACCGCCAACGGTCATAAATATGGCCGTTGGGGTATCCTGGTCGACCGCTCGGTCGACCGCCCAGATACAGAGAGCAAGGCTCTCTGGTCCGGTCGACCGACCGGTCGACCGGCCCATTGCCTGCCTAGACGTGCACAGACCTGTGCACGTCGGTCGACGGCTCTGGCATACGGTCGACCGGGCCGGTCGACCGCCAAAGCCTGGCAGCCAATATACTGGGTCAGAAAAACAGGTTTAAAATATTTCTAAAATTCTTTAAAAACTTCTAAAAATCCCCAAAAATAGTTTTACAATTTTGCATTGATATATAAACATATGATAAAAATTTCAACTCAAATATCAAGCAATTTGAACTATTTTTGTGTTTTATCATTTTTATCAAAAACCAAAACATGTATTTTATCAAACTTGTATTTTTCAATACATGAATAGGAAAGTCAAAATAAGTTTGTTTAAAAGTTAAGCATGCATGTATAGAATGAAACTACTATACATAAACCAATTAAACTTGTTTTGATCAACTATTCATGAAAACCAAAAACCATAAAACGTGTGTGTTGTGCACTTGAGCATATCAACTATTCTAAGCTTTATAAATGGATCTAAAACACACTAAACTAAACTGTGGATACCTAAGTCTTCTTGACGATCTTCCATCTTCAAGTAGACTCGATCCAAACCGTGATCCACGAGCTAGGCTATGTATGATCTTGATGCTCGGCTCTGGAATCACCATGTGAAAGCTTCAAAAACTCATCTTGTTGAAGCAATCACCTACTAATATCTTGGTTAATGATCTGAAACTAAAATCACAAGATTATTAGTAAACATAACTACATGAGTTAATCATCATCAAAACTAGAGTGGAAGGCCTCTGGGCCAACAAAGTGTGGGGGAGGGTTTATTAACATAGAGTTTTTTAGATTTTCTTTCTTTTTCACTTCTTTTAGGATATTCTTAGAATTTTCCTTTTGTATAAAATCTTTCCCTTCCTTTAAAAACTTTTTGAAACAAGAGACAAAGTTTTGATCAATTTTTAAGAAAATTAAGATGGTCTTAGAAATTAAGAAAACCTTAATTATGACATCTTAAATCTAGTCGACATAATGGATCTTGTTTAAAATTATAGGCTAAGTAAGATAAATGGAGAGATAATTTTATCTTGAATTTTTTGCATTAGATAGTATGCACTTCACACTTACACATTTTTGGGATGGAAACAAAAACCTAAAATGCCATAAAGTAAATAAAAAGAAAAAAAATATATAAATGATATACATAAAAAAATCACTTATTAAGCTGGATAATTATGCCTCAAGAAGTATGATTATTCACGCCTAAAGGTGGTAATAAAGAACAAATAATCCCTCTTAGTTTTGTGGCCTTGTTTACTCAAGTCCTTAAACCCAAGGGATGTTTTCTCATCTGGTGCCCTAGGACCGTCTGGGTTTGGGAGTCATCGGTTAAAGGCTCACTACATGGGCGAACAAGAAAGCCTAATGAAGCTAAGGAAGGAAATATATATATATATATATATATATATATATATATATATATATATATATATATATATATATATATATATATATATATATATATATTATATATATATATATATATATATATATATTTATATAAAAATAAATGGCTTCATGGTTAGAGTTGAAATCCTAGAAATCTTCACTATCACAAAATGCATATTATCTAGGTTTTATGAAGGATAAAATATTCAATCTAATTTTGAATTCTTACCTTTATTGATGACAAGATCTTGCATAGAGACTATGTTGAAGGAAGAATATTTTTTGGTGGACTTATGATCATAGATCGCTTATATTTTTGCAAAAATATTTCGTAAACTTGTCTCTCTTTCAAAATGCGTTTTAAAAATACTACATTTGTTTTCTTTCTTTATGGATTTTATGGGTGCAATCCGCTAAAAACCCTCAGGAGAAAAAACTCCTCCTCTAGGGGTAATCTAGAGGTTTAATGGCTTGTTGCACACGCTTAGTGCAATCGCGTCACCTGCGAAAGTGGTGTAATAACATTTGTAGTATAGTTTTTTCTTTTCTTGTTTTGCTCGGGACGAGCAAAAAGATAAGTGTGGGGGTGTGATTAGTCTACAATTCTACATTATTATATCGCATTTTTCCACCGATTTATGAATAAAATATCGGTCTAAACCGTATTTTGGTCTCTCTTGCAAATAAATCAAGAGTTTAAGGGTAAGGAGTAAAAAGCTTATTAACCCCATTTTTGGTAATTAATTCCAGATTTCTTGGAGGCCAAGCAAGGGAACATCTAGAAGATGCATTGAACCTAAACCTTTGCGCACGTCAGATGAATATCCGGGAGAAAATACTAGAAATTGAGTATACCAAGAAGATCCTAGAAGCGACGGGGTCGCGCTCGCAAAACCAGGGACTTATGTCCCTGGTATTGCCGCGGATCTGCGGCAATAGCCGCGGATTCGTGGCCATTTGGTGGGGCCACGCGTCAAAATTCGACGCGTGACCCCGTCTCATCTTCTAGAACTCCCTTATGCCTATAAAACCTCTGTTGAGGTCCAAAACGAAGAAGTTTTTAATTTTAGGCTAGGGTTTCTATGTTTTAGTGTAGGATAGTGTAGTGTTGGCCCAAAGCCTTCCACCCTAGTTTTGATGATGATTAACTCATGTAGTTATGCTTACTAATAATCTTGTGTTGTTTAAGTTTCAGATCATTACCAAGATATTAGTTGGTGATTAGCTTCAACAAAGAGTTTAGAAGCTATTCATAGTGAATCCAGGGCCAAAGCTTCAAGATCACACATTGCCTAGCCCATGGATGGAGTTTTGGAGCAAGTCAACTTGAAGATGAAGATCATCAAGAAGACTTAGGTATCCTAATTTAGTTAGTGTGTCTTAGATCCATTTGTAAAGCTTAGTATAGTTGATATGCTCAAGTGCACACAACACACACGTTTTATGTTTTGGATTTGGTTTTCATGAATAGTTGATCAAAACAAGTTTAATTGATATATGTATAGTTGTTTCATTCTATACATGCATGCTTAGCTTTTAAACAAACTTATTTTGATATTCCTATTCATGTGTTGAAAAATCAAGTTTGGAAAATACAAGTTTTGGTTTTTAATAAAATTTGCAAGACTCAAAAATGAATTGATATGATTGATATATGTCTTGAAATTTTTATCACAAGTTTGTTTATCAATATAAAATGGTAAAATAAGTTTTATAGAATTTTCAGAAAAGAAAAGATTTTTCAAAAATATTTTAACTGATTTTTCTGGCCCAGATTTCTGTTCCAGGCTTCAACCAGTAGACTACTAAACTGACTTAGTCGACTTGGGTGAAGTCGGTCGACCGGACGGTCGACCGACGTGCACAAAACTGTGCACGTTTGGCAGACACTGGGACGGTCGATCGTACGGGTCGACCGGGTCTGAGAGCTCTGCTCTCTGTTTGTTTGGGTCGACCGTGCCGGTCGACCGTGGTTGCCCAACGGTCACATTTCTGACCGTTGGCGGTCGACCCGGCCGGTCGACCGGTCGCCTGTCAGGCTGCCAGCTCAGCCTAACGGCTAGTTTTCTGATGGGCCTATATAAACCCCCATCTCTTTGGGTTTTTGGCCAAGGTTTTTTAGAGACAAAATTTCTAGACTTTCTCTACTGTTTTAAAGAGTTTTAAAAAGAGTTTTGTGCCAAAAAGATTTATCTTTGAATTGTTTTGGGTTTTTGGAAAATCAAAGAAAACTAGGTTTTGGGATTTTGATTTGATCTTTTATTTCTATCATATACAAGAGATTTCCCAAGTAGTTTTTCTTTGTTGCTTGTTTCCAAAAACACCTAGTTTTCCACACTTGAGCTATCTTCTATCCTAATCTATTTAGGATCTTGTTTTTGTGGAAAAGAGAAAAGAAAGAGAGTTTGTGGTCTTTGTAACCACTTGTTGTAAACACCCTTGTTCTTGTGTATCCCTCTTTGGTAGAGGTTGATCGGGTGATTGGTTTGCTCCCTCTAGTGAGAGGTGGAGTTTTGTTTGTAAACCCTCTTCGGTAGAGGTGTTTGGTTGTTGTATTGCTACGGGCTACCCCTCGGTTGTGAGGTGGTTGTTTGAGAGAGGAGTTTGGTACTCCTAGTGTTGTAACAAATCCTCTTCGGTAGAGATTCCCTCGGTGGGAGATAGTGATTGGAAATCCTACACGGTGGTGTAGGCGGGCATGTAGAGCAAGGTGCTCGAACCTCGAAACATATCTTGTCTTAGCGTTTGATCCATTGTCTCTCTAACTCTCTCTCCTTATATTTGTGCAAAGCATCATTCATCATTCATATCATACTTGCTTGCATTTGTGTTGTGCTTGCATAATTCATATTGCCATATCTTGTATATGCTTGGTTGTTTGTGTCCCTCACTTGTACCTAATCAACAAGAACTTCACATAGCGCCTCAACCCATATCTAGGGGAATCAAGAGGAGTTAGTCCAGAGCCCTTCACGGGGAATTCGGCTACACTTGTTGATTGTACTAAGTGTGTTGCAAGAATTTGCATTAGCTTCCGCATTTAGCACACGTAATTTTGCATTTAGTTCTAGATTAGCACTTACACCTATTCACCCCCCCTCTAGGTGTTTTTCAATTGGTATCAGAGCTAGTCTCCTGATATTAGGCTTAACATCCTAGGAGTGAGATCCATTTGATTGCTAATCTTTTGTTTGCATTTGCTTGTTTGCACACTCATATAGTTTGCCATGGACTTCATGACCCCACCTAGCTTTGACCCTTCCAACATTGTTGTTTGGAAGTATAGGATGTCCATGTACCTGAAGACCCTAGGTTTGCATGTCTTTCTTGCGGCCACCAAGAAATGCTATCTTGAAGATCGCAATTATATAGGGGCCAATGCACAAGCCCTTGAGGCCATTAGAAGCACATTGCCTAAAGATTATCTTATGCGTGTTTCTAACTTTGATTCCGCCTTTGCAGTGTGGAATTTGTTGACAACCACCACCACCTCCAAGCTTCAATTGCCAAATCAACCGGAGGAGTCTAGTGGAGAATCCGACTCACAATGCTATATGGTCCAAGGGAATGACTTCCTTGAGGTACATTCGGAACCCCACTTAGATGATAATGATGATGCTAGTTCTTCTAATGATTATGTTGATCCCATGCTTTAAATGAAGAACTATCTATTGTTTGTGAAAAATGATTGAAAAATATAACTTGTTGAAAAAGAAAAGTCTAGGCCTTAACAATGATAATAAAAATTTGATTGCTAGACTTGATGTTGTTTTGCAAGAAAAGGAGGAAATTTCTAATGAAAGGGATTCATTAAAGTCTCAACTTGATCTTGCACTTAAAGAAAATGAGTTTTTGAAAAATAATAATGATTGTGAAACTCTTTTGAAGAAAATGAAATTTGTCTTCAAAAGTAGATTTTGTTTTAAAAGAAAATGTTGCTTTGAAAAATAAAATTATTTCTATTTCAAATGAGTTGATGTTTGTTTAGATAAAAATATTGTTTTGCAAAATAAAATTGATGCACATGTTTTGCCATACTAGTGTAGCCTCTTCATCTAGTCTACCTAGTGCATGTACCTCTTCTTCTAGAATTAATGATGATATTTGTTTGTTAAAGAAGAGAGTAGATTGTTTGGGCTCCACTATGAGCCAATGTGCCATGAACCACACACGCTTGGAATCCTTGGTTCGAAAGAAACAAGTTCGAACTTTTATGAATGCACGCCCTCCACGGCATACACATGCTTCTCACGGACACACCCATCACCATATGTATGCCCATGTGTACACTTGTACACATTGTGGACGTAAGGGCCACCTTGCTAAATTTTGCTTTGATAGATTACATAATGTAAATTTAGCAAAGAATTTTGTTTGGGTTAGAGAAGGTACTAACCCCCATGGACCCAAGAAGATGTGGGTACCAAAGACCACCCCTCCTATTGTTTATGATGTAGGTGTGGGCTCTCACATGACGTGAGAGTAGCGGCACCTTGGAGTAGATGCGTTCCGTGCTTAAAGGAAATCAATTGGATGCATCACTTTCAAGGGATGATTTGGTGGAGAAGACCACCATGTTTTGGAGACAAGGAGAGTTGCTTCTTCGGTTTTGGTAACAATCCTTTACTCCTATTTATTATTTTCATGCTTTTAATATTCAATGTTTATAGCATGTTTTTGATGTCTATGGATTAGTATGAAATATCATGTTTATTAGATCCTTGACATACATGTATAGTATTTGAGACACACATGCTTATGTGAACCCATACTTAGTGTTCTCACTTTTGTTTAAGCTATAATGTACATAATGAATCTAATACATGTGAATTTACATAGTAATCATGTCTTAGTTTTATCATGATGATTTTTATATTTGTTTTTGATGCTTCATGTCTTGAATATATGTTTGAATGTTAGTTTTCATTAAGACTAGGTATATACTTGTGCATATAGTGGGCCACAAATAAATCTATATATGTTGGGCTTGATTGCTTATTTGTTCCCATTAGATGTGCTAGTATAATCTAGTTTTGATGATTCACACATTTTAACTTGTATTCTCAATTTGGATTTGTTTTATGATTGTGTGTTTCACTTCATGTATATGTTTGTATTGCCAAACTTTAAGATATACATGTATACCCTTTGAGTCATTTGCCTTTCATGCAAATCTATATATGGACTCAATTGTGATTAGGGATATGTATGCATACTTATTGTGTTGACAATTTATACATATACCTTGAAATGAAATTTGTTTTGGTGAAAATTTAGTTTTTCGTGATTTCGTGTTTATTTGTTTAACTTCATGTATATGTCTATCTTGTCCAAACTATTAGATATACATGTTTTCCTTTTGAGCCACGTGCCTTCATGCATATATAATTTGTGGACTCTTTATGTTTGGATATGTATGTATACTTTAGTTTGCATTAGACATACATATGCCTTGAAGATTAAATAGTTTAGATGATTTTTATATTTTCGTGTTTTCATTGTTTCAAGGAATTTTGAGCTTAATTGGAAATTTCATAATGCCATGTCACACATTACTTGTACACTCACCATTTTCTTAAAAATATTTCTCATGAGTATGTTTTTCATGAGCATGTATGGACTTTATTGAATATTGAGTGTTTCTAAGTGCTATGTGATTTCATGTTTTATGAAAAATTATTTTTAGTTTATTCTTGCTTGAATGATTTCGTACTAGTTAACAAATTTTTTATTTTAACTAGTTCGTTTTCTTCGTTGTGTTATGAGGTATACACATGCTATTGTTGTTATGTCAATTGGTATCATTGAACTTTTTTCAATTGGTATCATTTTGATCTTTTAGTATACTCATATGTTTATGTGTATGTATATTTTCAATTGGTATCATCTATTAGTGATTGGTACTCATTCTACTTCATACACATATAATTGTTTTATTTGTGTTATTATATCTCTATATCTTAAGCACAAATCTTGTTTATGCTAGAGCTTGAATTTCAACCTTATTTCAATTGATTTAGTTTTCAATTGGTATCTTATTACAAGCCTATGCATGTGTTTTTTTGTATTTCATAAAGGGGGAGAAAATTCGTTTTTCATATTTCAATTGGTATTTGTATTTCCACTCCCTCACTTTATGATAGAAAATAGTCATTTCAAATTGTTTATATGACTTAAAAAGAAAAATACTATCTTTTGATATCAAGATGTCTTATGTTTTAAATTGGCATCTAAAAATTATTGTTTAAAAGAAAATATTCAAAAGTTTTGATTTGTATTGCCTATATGCAAGGAGAGCTTAACATCTCTTCTACATATAGATTCATGTTGAGTGTATCTTGTATTGAGGAGCTTAACATCTCTTCTTTATGTGGTACACGTGTGTAGGGGGAGCTTCACATCTCCTCTTATGCATTACATAATGTGTGTTATGTGAATTAGGGCTTAACATCCCTCTTTCATGTAATGCATATGTGTAGGGAAGCTAACTTAGCGTCTTCCTCTTCATGAATGTATATAGCATATACCATTTGTTGATTGACCTATGTTTACCTTAATTGGTATCAAGATGCTTCATTGACATATTTTCAATTGATATCATGTTTTTAAAGTCACCCCTTATTGACTTTGTTTTTGTTTTAGACAAAAAGGGGAGAACATTGTCTTTTATTGTTTTGATTTACAAAAGGGGAAGAAAGATTATTTACCCCTCATTGACATTTTATGGTTTTGATTGTTTACCCCTTTGTTGATGATTGACAAAAAGGGGGAGAAAGATTCAAGTTTATATATGCATATTTGTGTTTTTGCATATATTAAGTTTTAATATAGTTTAATGTTAATTGGTATCTAGAACATGTTTTGTTTTGAACATTCCATTTGGTATCTAGAGCTTTTATTGTTTATGCATATTTATGCATTCATGGTTAATATTCATTGCATATTTATGTTTATTTGTCTATGCATGAGTTAAAGGGGAGCTTCTTTGAAGCTTAACTTTAATCCATGCATATATAACTCCATGAGTTTTGTCATCATCAAAAAGGGGGAGATTGTTGGCCCAAAGGCCTTCCACCCTAGTTTTGATGATGATTAACTCATGTAGTTATGCTTACTAATAATCTTGTGTTGTTTAAGTTTCAGATCATTAACCAAGATATTAGTTGGTGATTAGCTTCAACAAAGAGTTTAGAAGCTATTCATAGTGAATCCAGGGCCAAAGCTTCAAGATCACACATTGCCTAGCCCATGGATGGAGTTTTGGAGCAAGTCAACTTGAAGATGAAGATCATCAAGAAGACTTAGGTATCCTAGTTTAGTTAGTGTGTTTTAGATCCATTTGTAAAGCTTAGTATAGTTGATATGCTCAAGTGCACACAACACACACGTTTTATATGTTTGGATTTGGTTTTCATGAATAGTTGATCAAAACAAGTTTAATTGATATATGTATAGTTGTTTCATTCTATACATGCATGCTTAGCTTTTAAACAAACTTATTTTGATATTCCTATTCATGTGTTGAAAAATCAAGTTTGGAAAAATACAAGTTTTGGTTTTTGATAAAATTTGCAAGACTCAAAAATGAATTGATATGATTGATATATGTCTTGAAATTTTTATCACAAGTTTGTTTATCAATATAAAATGGTAAAACAAGTTTTATAGAATTTTCAGAAAAGATAAAAGATTTTTCAAAAATATTTTAACTGATTTTTCTGGCCCAGATTTCTGTTCCAGGCTTCAACCAGTCGACTACTAAACTGACTTAGTCGACTTGGGTGAAGTCGGTCGACCGGGACGGTCGACCGACGTGCACAAAACTGTGCACGTTTGGCAGACACTGGGACGGTCGATCGTACGGGTCGACCGGGTCTGAGAGCTCTGCTTTCTGTTTGTTTGGGTCGACCGTGCCGGTCGACCGTGGTTGCCCAACGGTCACATTTCTGACCGTTGGCGGTCGACCCGGCCGGTCGACCGGTCGCCTGTCAGGCTGCCAGCTCAGCCTAACGGCTAGTTTTCTGATGGGCCTATATAAACCCCATCTCTTTGGGTTTTTGGCCAAGGTTTTTAGAGACAAAATTTCCAGACTTTCTCTACTGTTTTAAAAGAGTTTTAAAAAGAGTTTTGTGCCAAAAAGATTTATCTTTGAATTGTTTTGGGTTTTTGGAAAATCAAAGAAAATTAGGTTTTGAGATTTTGATTTGATCTTTTATTTCTATCATATACAAGAGATTTCCCAAGTAGTTTTTCTTTGTTGCTTGTTTCCAAAAGCACCTAGTTTTCCACACTTGAGCTATCTTCTATCCTAATCTATTTAGGATCTTGTTTTTGTGGAAAAGAGAAAAGAAAGAGAGTTTGTGGTCTTTGTAACCACTTGTTGTAAACACCCTTGTTCTTGTGTATCCTTCTTTGGTAGAGGTTGATCGGGTGATTGGTTTGCTCCCTCTAGTGAGAGGTGGAGTTTGGTTTGTAAACCCTCTTCGGTAGAGGTGTTGGTTGTTGTATTGGCTACGGGCCTACCCCTCGGTTGTGAGGTGGTTGTTTGAGAGAGGAGTTTGGTACTCCTAGTGTTGTAACAAATCCTCTTCGGTAGAGGTTCCCTCGGTGGGAGATAGTGGATTGGAAATCCTACACGGTGGTGTAGGCGGGGATGTAGAGCAAGGTGCTCGAACCTCGAAACATATCTTGTCTTAGCGTTTGATCCATTGTCTCTCTAACTCTCTCTCTTTACATTTCTGCAAAGTATCATTCATCATTCATATCATACTTGCTTGCATTTGTGTTGTTCCTTGCATAATTCATATTGCCATATCTTGTATATGCTTGGTTGTTTGTGTGCCTCACTTGTACCTAATCAACAAGAGCTTCACATAGCGCCTCAACCCATATCTAGGGGAATCAAGAGGAGTTAGTCCAGAGCCCTTCACGGGAATTCGGCTACACTTGTTGATTGTACTAAGTGTGTTGCAAGAATTTGCATTAGCTTCCGCATTTAGCACACTTAATTTTGCATTTAGTTCTAGATTGGCATTTACACCTATTCACCCCCCTCTAGGTGTTTTTCATGTAGGTGTTCTTCTTTTCTTTTCTTTTGTATTTGTATTTCGTTTTTAGATCTTGGAGTAGGGCTGAGAGATTCAGAGAGAGATAGAGAGGGATTGATGTAATAGATGGTGACAATCTATGTAAAGGTGTCTCCTTTCTTCTCAAATGTAATCTTCTCCATCTTCTACATGATTCTTAGCTAACTTTTCTTCTCATGGCAATCTAACTACTAACCACTAACCATCTAACCACTTACTTGATAATTCATATGAATCTAATAGCCTCTACAAGACCTTGCTCTTGCAAGAGCCATTGATGGCTCATGATGATGGATTCTAACATTCTAATATTTCTAACACCTAACCTACTAACTTGCTAACTTGCAATGTTTTCTTTATTTCATGCTCACATCTAACCGGTTTTGATGATTTAATAGTAGCTTGCAACTTGTTAGTGGTATGGATGTGTTGTTTGAATGTAGAAGAACATTCTTATGTGCCATGCTCTGTATCGTCTCTTGAAGCCAAGGATTAGTGATGGCCAAGGATCCATGTGAGGCAACTATCACTAAGAGGTTAGCATGGTTAGTGGAGTAATTATTAGTTAGTAGCCATGAGTTTTCTTTTATCTTGTTTTAAAAGTCAATTTTCAAACTCTTTTATCTATTTTTCTATCGTTGTTTTTACCATCCTCTTAGTTCACTTTTGTTTCATCTTCTTTTCTATTTTATTTTCCAAAACGCTTCTCTTTTTGTTTTTACATCATTTTTCACCGTCTCTCCACCTATCACATGCTTGATTTCTTTTTCTTTTCTTTTCTTTTCTTTTTCATTCTTTAAACAAAGAAGAATTATTAACATAACACGCGAATAAAGACTGTTAATGCTTCTATTACCTCCCATCCCTGTGGATTCGACCAGTTGAGCCAATGCTATAACAGAAGTATTGAGGGAACATTAGCACGCTTACTTTTACATTGATTTCATAAAATACACGTTTTCGAGTGCTAGTTCCGCCCCGATCAAAATTTTTGGCGCCGTTGCCGGGGACGGGAATGGTTTTGATTTCACGTTTTTGTTAACATTTTCTTCACTGTTTTGGTGTGCAGGACAATTTTTACGGATTCTTTGCATTGCAAAAGGCTACTATTGCTTGCATATCCTTGCTTTAGAAAGCAGGGGCTCTGCTTCCTTAGTTTTGCCGCGAAAAGCAAAGCAAAGCCTCGTAAACGCGAGAATATTGTGGCATGTGAACTTTGTCTTTTGCAGGGACTTTGCAAGTTGCATGTATTGTTATATTCTGCTGCTAATTATCTGTTTTGATTGCCTATACACCGCAATAAACTAAAGAACTAAAATACGGTATTTTGACGCTTTTAAATGGTTTAGACATTTGCATTTAGGCACGTGTCAATTTAATTCCAATATACTGTATTTTATTCTGTTATTGTGACTTGGATTAAGGTGTACATATGACATTGCATATAGTATAGGACAAACACATGGGTGATTTACTCGCTTTGTGTTATCTTCTTATTTATATTGAACACTTGCACGAATTGAAATTAAGGGCAAAACCCATACAAGATAAGGTAGGATTTCATCACCCTTCCTTAGCCCAAAAATCACCTCCCCACTCACACAACCTAAGCCCTAATAAAAATTGATACACGTTGGCCCCTAGAGACATCTTATACTCATTAAGAGATTGACCGAGGGTGAAGCTTATTTTGAATCTTACTCTTGTGAAATCGGTGTCTAAGGTTGGGGATTAAGAGCCCCTACCTGGCGATTAGCTTGTGGTCCGATTCATATAACAACCTCCCCCGGGTAATTGACCAGTTAGGAGTCGTCTAGGTCTAGGTCAACCTTAATATAGGCTTGGTTTGATTTTTTTCTTTTCTTTTTTGTTTGTTGTTTGTTCTTTCTTTTTTGTTTGTCATTGTTTGTGAAATGAAATTCAACAACAACAATTATTTCAATCATAATATGAATCCATACTTCACACCGACCCCATTTGATTCGGATAATTCGAACCCGGCCTTTTACAATATGAACCAACCAAATACACCGGTTGGACTTATCCGAATTAATACAACCCATACCCACAATCTTATGACTATAATTTTTAAAATAATTTCAACTCTTCACAGAGTCAATGGGGATTCACCTCCCCCGAGTCAAATTTTTCACCATCTTGTCCACAATTTTCACAATTTTCACACTCTCCATTTCCCAATTTTGAAGAAAAATCTGAGTTCGAAAAAATATAGAAGCCATGCAAGCCATGCTTGTGTCCTAACAAAAGAAGCTCCACTCCCCAATTCCACAATATTTCCAGATTTATACTCAGTTTCACCTATTCAATATGACCAACCATTTACCCTAAAAACGAGTATGGAGTGCTTTCGTGAGTCTGAGCTTCAATCTCAAAATATATTAGACTCACAATCTTCACTATCTTTCCAAACTATCTTTCTAAAACCAAGATTCTTATACTACCTTTCTGGAACATCCACTTGAAGAAAATCAAATCTAGAAAAGAGTATAGAAATCTTGCAGGAGTCCGCATTACAATTTTAAAAATCTTCTTCTCAGTCTATTGATGGGTTGGAAACACAATTGAGTAAATTGGTCAACATTTATAAGAATGAAGAAACTCTCTCTTCTCAACCTTTGACTAATCCAAATATCTCTAACTCTATCAATTGGACCCATGACTCTTGTTGTTTTGGAAACCAAGATTCCTACACTCCTATTCTAGAGCATTTACTTGAAGATACATCACATCTAGAAAAGAGTATAAAAATCTTGCAGGAGTCCGCGCTACAATTTCAAAAATCTTTATCCAGTCTATCAATAGGTTGGAAACACAATTTAGCCAATTGTTTAGCATTTATAAGAATGAGGAAACTCTATCTTATCAACCTTTAACTAATTCAGCTATCCCTAACTCTATTGATCTGACCCAGGACTCTTGTCATTTTGGACACCAAGTTTCAATTTTAGCACACCCATCTGAACTTGTCCAAACTTCAATTGTTAAAAATCCCATTGACATTTTGGCAAGTTATCCTTTTCCTGAGATTGAACTTGAGCATGAATATGATCCTGAGCTTCAACTTGGTAAATCAATTTCACTTCCTGATTCAGTATTGACTGAGGTGCTTTTACCTAAATTCAGGCCTTTTCTCGAGTAAGTATTGGATCCAGTGCCAGTCCATTGTGAAATTGAATCACCAATCTTTTATGATCATCAAATTGAACTTGATCAATTTCATACTTTCGAAAGTCCCATTGATAAATTGGCAAGTTATTATTTTTATGAAATTAAACTCAATAAGGAATGTGACTTTGGTCCTTAAATTTGTGATTCAGTTCAAATTCCTGAATCAATATTGACTCCAATTTTGTTACCCAAATTGAATAATATTTTAGAGTCAGTTTTGGTTCCCATACCTGTCATTCTTGAACTGAAATCACCAACCTTAGGAAGCCACATTCCATCATGGGGAAATGAATGTGGACTTGAGTTTCATCTTCGTGATTTGGACCCACTTCCTGAACCAATCTCGATTCCCGAACATTTACTTAACTTAAATCTTTTTCCTGAGTCGGTATTAGTTCCTGTACTTCCTGAGTCCAAATCAATCATTCCATTCTGGGACAAGGGTCTTGATAAATTTGACTCTGAAATTATTTTGAAAATTTGAAAATTAGATAAGGTAAACTTCTTAATAAAAATCATCCATGTATACATCATTCTAGTGGGTTGTATTTTAGAGGTCTCTGGTGGGTTCCTCGGATTCCACACACATTAGATTGGGCCGCATTTCGTGGACCAATCAGACCACCACCGGAACCACCGCCTTGAGGTAATTTTTCCTTCCCTCTCTATTTGTTTCATGCAATCATATATTCACGATTCATTGAGGACAATCATGAGATAAGTGTGGGGGAGGGTTTACTAATATAGAGTTTTTATATTTTCTTTCTTTTGCACTTCTTTTTTACTTTTAGAAATCTTCCCTTTTGTATAGGATTTTTTTTCTTTCTTTAAAAACTTTTTGAAATAAGAGACAAAGTATTGATCTATTTTAAAGAAAATTAAGATGATCTTAGAAATTAAGGAAGCCTTAAATTATGGCATCTTAAACCCGGTCGAAATAATGGATCTTTTTTAAAATTATAGGATAAGTAAGATAAATTGGAGAGAAAATTTTATCTTGAATTTTTTGCCTTAGATAGTATGCACTTCACACTTATACATTTTTGGGATGGAAACAAAAACGTAAAATGCCATAAAGTAAATAAAAAGAAAAAAATATATAAATGTTATACATGAAAGAAAAAAATCACTTATTAAGCTGAATAATTATGCCTCAAGAAGCATGATTATTAACGCCTAAAGGTGGTAATAAAGAACAAATAATCCCTCTTAGTTTTGTGGCCTTATTTACTCGAGTCCTTAAACCTTAGGGATGTTTTCTCATCTGGTGCCCTAGGGCCGTCTTGTTTGGGAGTCATCGGTTAAAGGCTCGCTATATAGGTGAACTAGAAAGCCTAAAGAAACTAAGGGAAGAAAAAAAGGAAAAAAAAGAAAAAAATATTTATATAATTAATCAACATAAATAATAATACTAATATTAATTAACAACAACAACAATAATAATAGAAATAATAATTAGCAATTACTACTACAATAATACTTATACTAATATTAAAATAAATAAATAAAATAATAATAACACTAATAATAATAATCTTAATAATTAACCATACAATAATGATAATCCCCTATCAGATGCAGTTCCCGGTTTCTGATTTTAGGCCCCTGGTTTTGACGAATCAACTCTCCAAAGTCAATGACTAGATTATAGACTTTAATCACCAATTAAATGGTAATTTAGGGTCTTCTTCTTCATTGCACACCATGGACCTATAAACATGCAAGAGAGGCGTTTATTAGCGAAATTTAATATGAAATAAATGTGAAGATGTGGTATGAAATATGCAGTTTTAGAGACTAATCACACCCCCACACTTATCTTTTGCTCGTCCCGAGGAAAACAAAAAAAACTAAAGGAATTATTACACCACTTTCGCAGGTGACGCGATTGCACTGAGCATGTGCAACAAGCCGTTAAACCTCTAGGTTTCCCCTAGAGGAGGAGTTTTATCTCCTGAGAGTTTTCAGTGGATTACACCCACAAAATCCATAAAGAAATCAAATGTTAGTATTTTGAAAATACATTTTTGAAATAGAGAAAAGTGTTGAAGCATTTTTGAAAATAAAAGTGATCAAAGGTCATAGGTTAAGTAGAAATTATTCTCCCTTAAATTAAGTCAAAATGTAAAATCTTGTTATAAATTAAATGTAAGAACTTAAAATTGAATTGACTCTTTAATCTTTCATAAAACTCTTAGAAAAATATGCACTTTGTGAACAGTGAAGATTTTTGGGATATTGACTCAAATTTTCATGCCATTGATTTATTTTTTTCTTTTTTCTTCCCTTAGTTTTCTTAGGCTTTCTTATTTATCCGGTAGTGAGCCTTTAGCCGGTGACTCCCAAACCGGATGATCTTAGGATACCAGATGAGAAAACATCCCTCGGACTTAAGGACTCGAGTAAACAATGCCACAAAACTAAAGGGGATTATTTTATTTTTGTTCACCATTTTAGGTGAATAATCATGCTTCCTGAGGCATAATTAACCAACTTCAATAAGTAATTTTTATTATCATAATTTTTTTAAATATATATTTTTTAATGGCATTTTCAATTTTTGTTTCAATCCCAAAAATTGTGTAAGTGCGAAGTGTATAACTCTAAGGCAAAAAAAATTCAAGATCAAATTATCTTTTCAATCTTACTTTCTTATCCTAAAATTTAAACAAGATCTATTATTTTGACTTCGTTTAAAAATTCATAGTTTTAGGTCTTCCTAATTCCTAAGATAATCTTAATTTTCTTAAAAATAAATCAAAACTATTTCTCTTATTTTCAAAAAGTTTTGTAAAAGAGTGTTTATACAAAAGAAAATTTTAAAAATTTCCTAAAAATAAGTGTAAAAGAAAGAAAATTGAAAACAACCTATGTTAGTAAACCCTGCCCCACACTTATCTCATGCATTGTCCTCAATGCATCGTGAATGCGTGTATACATGAAACAAAGGGAAAGGGAAGGAAGATTACCTCATGGTGGTGGCTCTGGCGGTGGTCTGATTAGGCCAAGCATTGTTATCCAATCAAAATATCATGGATCTTGCAGAAACCCACCAATGACCTCTCTAATATAACCCAGTAAAATGTTGGAGAAGTTTATGATCTTATTGAAAAAATTATCCCCATCCAATTTTCAATTTTTAAGAAAAATTACTGAGTCATGTTCTTCGACTTTCTTGTCCAACAAAGAAGTGTGATGCTGGGAGATGATGGATTTGGACTCAATGGGAACAAAAACTGACATCGACTCGGGGATTTGACTCAGATCAAGTCGAGATTCAAAAATGGGAGTCGAAATTGGTTCAAAAATAGGGTCCAAACTGAAGAATCGATGTTCACACACTTTCCCCATCAATGAAGTGTGAGCATGAGATACGAGTGATTCAATTTCATGATGTATCGGTACAGGATTCAATGTTGACTCCGGAATAGCGAAAAAAATCTGACAAAGATATCGGAGTCATTATTGAGTCAAAAGGTGAAATGGAATCACCAACATGAGGTTCAGGATCACCTTCATTTTCAACTTCAACTTCAGGAAAGGAATAACTTGCCAAAATGCCAAGATGTTTCTCAAAATTTTGAGCAAGTTCAAATAGGTGTACTGAAATTGAATCTTGATTTTCAAAATCACATGATTCTTGGGTCCAATCGGTAGAGTCAGGGAGATAAGAATTGGTCAAAGGTTGACAAGAAAGACTTTCCTCATTCTCATTGATCAATTCACTCATTATAGAGTCTAACCTACTGATAGGCCGGGTAGCAGAATTTTGAGTCTGAATTATGTCTTCCATACTTTTTGCAATTGGTTCTTCTTGAAAAGGTGAGTATGGAAGTTGATTTTAGAAATTGTGGTAAAATTGTGAGTCCATCGGATTTTGCGATTGCTGCTCGAACTCATGCAAGGGTTCCATACTCAAGTCCAGTATTGATGGTTGTTTATTCTGAATCGGTAAGACTGGAAAAGATGAGTAAGACTCTTGAAATTTGGCTGAGATGATGAGTCCAACATATTTTGATATCGTTGCAATTTTTCACAAAAGACTTACAAACGCTCTTCTACCTCAGATTCTTCTTCAATTGGATGTTCTAGAAAAGGAGTATATGGAGTTTGATTTGGGAAGGATTGTGAATTGAGCAAATTTTAAATTTGTTGTTGGGACTCAAGCATGGCTTCCATACTCCTTTCCAAATTAGATTTTTCTTCAATTGGTGGAACAGAAAAAGGAGGATATGGATCCAAATTGGAGAATGAAAATTGTGGACAAGGTAGTTGAAAATTGGACTCGAGGGAGTTGAATCCCCTTTGACTCTGTGAAAAGTTAAAATTATTTTGAACATTATAGTCATATGAGTGAGGATATGGGTCATATTGAGTCAGATAATCCCAACTCGGCATATATGGTTAGTTCATGTTGTACATAGCCGGTTGGAGTTATCTGAGTCAAATGAGGTCATGGTGAAATATGGATTCATATTATAATTGAAAGAATTGTTGTTGTTAAAATTTATTTCACAATTTACAAAAAAAGAAACAAACAAACAAACATCCAAAGAAAAAGAAAAAGAAAACAAGTCTATGCTAGGGTTGACTTAGACCTAGACAACTCCTAACTGGTTAGACTGTCCACAGGGGGTACATTATCAGAATCTGACCACGATTTAATCGGCCAAGTAGGGGTAAGATCAGTGGGAGGTATCCGTGCCAGAGCAACAGGCCTAATTATGCCAAACCACTGTTCTTCGAGGTTTCGCCTCTCAATCCCCAACCTTAGACACTGATTTGATAAGAGTCAACTTCTAACAACTTCCCCCTTAGGTCAATCTCCGAAATGAGTCCGAGATGTCCCTAGGGGCCAACGTCTAGAAAGTTTTATTTAGGCTTAGGTTGTGTGAGTGGGGAGGTAATTTTTGGGCTAAGGAGGGTAATGACTTCCCTACCTTATGTTGTATTGGGTGTTGCCTTTAAGTTTAATTCGTGTAAGTGTGCAATATAGATAAGAATAAACACACAAAGAGAGTAAATCATCCACGTATTTGTCCTATGCTATATGCAATGCAATATGTACACCTCCGTCAAGATCACAACACAAGAATAAAATACAGTATATGGAATGAAATTCGACACGTGCCTAGATGCAAATGTCTAAACCGTTTTAAAGCATCCAATTTCTGTATTTTAGTTCTTAAAATTATTTACAGTGCACAAGTAATATAAACCAAAATTAGCAGCAGAGTATAAGAATATACAAGAATTTACCCAACCACATAAGAGCAAGTATGGACTTCTGCAACGCTAAAATTTTAACCTGCACACCAAAAACAAAGAAGAAAGGTTAACAAAAACGTGAAATCAAATCGTTCCCATCCCCGGCAACGGCGTCAAAATTTGATCGAGGGAAAACCGCACATAAAAAATGTATGTTTTGAAATCAATAGTTAAAAGTGCGTGCTTTGGCTTCCTCGATACTTCCGTTATAGCATAGAGGCTAAAACGAGTCGACTCCAAAAGGACGTAAGGCAATAGAAGCTTTATCGGTTGATTCACATGTGTGTTAAAAGTTCTTCAATGTTTGAAAGAATGAAAAGAAAGGAAAACAAAGAAGGAAAAAGAGAAGTACGGTAAAATATGAAGAAGTGGAAACGTAGAAGATAAAATGTTTGTGGTTTTTGGAATATTTCTAAAACAAAGTAAAAGGATAAAGAAAACCCATGGCTACAACTACTAATGACTCCACTAACATGCTAACCTCTTAGTGACAGTTGCCTCACATGTATCATTGGCCATCACTAGTCCTTAGTTCAAGAGCTTTGCAAAGCATGACTCATATGTTAACTTTCACATCCAAATTCAGCCAACAAGTGCAAGCTACACTTAAATCATCAAAATCCAATAAGAGCAAGCATGAAATATAATAATGTTAGCTTGTTACAGATTTAAATGTTAGAGTGTTAGATCCATCATCATGAGCCATCAATAGCTCTTACAAGAGCAAAGCCAAGTAGAGGCTATTAGATTCATGTGGATTATCAAGTAAGAAGTTAGACTAGTTAGTGGTTAGTAGTTAGTTACCATGAGAGAAAATATTAGCTAAACATGTAAAAGGAGTTAGAGAAGAAAACAAAGATAAGTTAAGAGAGCACCTTTCATAACTTGTCACCTTCTATTACAAGCACTCTTGCTTCCCAACCATGTAACACTCTCTCTCCTATTACAAGATCTACAAGAAATAGAAAATACAAAGGAGGAAGAAGAAGAACACTAACCTAAACTACCCTAAACTACAAAATGGAGATGAAACTACCCTAAAACATTACATATCCTCTGCTCTGGAAACCCCAAGAGGTATTTACAGGTACTAGGGAAAAGTGGGGCCAGGGGGCAAACCCTGGCCCAAAGTACGGCCGCGGTCGCATGCGTACGGCAGCGGAAACGCGGCCCGGGTTGCGTTTTCGCGGCTCTTCTAGAGCCGCGCACGCGGCGCTTCGGGTTGCGCGCTGTCCTGTTGTCCCCTGTCAGATGCAATTTCCGGTTTCTGATTTTGGGTCCCTGGTTTTGATGAATCAGCTCTCCAAGTCATTGGCTAAATTATAGGCCTTTAATCACCCATTAAATGGTGATTTAGGGCCTTCTTCTTCATTGCACACCATGGACCTAGAAACATGCAAGAGAGGTGTTTATTAACAGAATTTAATATGAAATAAATGTAACGATGTGGTATGAAATATATAATTTTAGAGACTAATCAGTCTGCAGAAAGCCTCCGTCAATGCGCGAAGACCTTATTGTATGCAGCATACCATGGCTGGAAGAAGCCCTAGAGAGTGACCATATACCAAGCAAACGGTTGGCAATAGGGCAGTGGGGAGAACAACATCGCTGGAAGGAATCGACATAACACATCTTTTCAACCAAACTGATAGAAACCCGACCAAAAGCACTTTCTGGGAGATCGGTTGGCGGTGGGCCTGGAGATGGAAGCTCTTAAGAGTGTCGCCTCATAGATACCATCGTCTTCTTCCAGAACAATGTCTCCATGGGCGTGCTCCCTCATCTTTTGAAAGATATCCTCTTCCACGACCCCCATATTGAGCCTTTTTAGGGGCATTCTCCAGGTTAGGGAACAAATAATCTGCCCAACTCTTCAAACTGTTTGAACCTCCCTTATAACTACCATGCATATCCGATCAAATGTAGAAGTGACACATCAACTCTCGGTAGGTCTCGAACAAGGCAGGCTTCTGCTTCTCCAAAAGCGCCAACTCCGCCTCACAGGGGAAGTATTCTTCATAGGGAAGAGATCCCATTGGCAAAATAGAGACTTCCCATATCTCATGCAAAGCCATGCCCAATTCACCTACAGGAGTGAAAAAAGTTCCCATAGCTGGGCAGTATTACTCGAAGATGGCATAGAAGTTTGCTACACTCATCTGGATACCATACAGGCAGCTCTGACAGCTTCACGGAGTCCTAGCCTCTCCAGATCCTCCTCGAAATAAGCTAAGACGTACAGAGTCAAGTCTCTCCACCAGGCCTTTGGAGGATGAATCCAACCTGGAGTCCTGAAGTCAGTCGCCAAATAATTACCGTTAACCCTGAAAAACTGATTACCGAAGATTTAGGCCATAGCTGGATTCTCCCCACCGGGATATCTTGTAAGATATTTCCAGGATGTAGACCTAGGATACACCAAGGATGGCCTGCCCTGGCGTGGCCGTGAGAGGAAGCCATCAGAATACCCACATGAACCGAGTCGGTGGTCCGCCAATTCATCTTCCGAGGCCTCATTATGCATTGAAAGAAAGATAGTGGGAAGTGGCGCTTGCTAGACGGAAGATAGTACTTCTCGCTGTTCAAGGTGAATATCCATTGCCCTTCCCCGGCCAGCAGTTGATGATCTGTGTCAGGCGCCACATCCCCGAACATGAAGCCGGACTTTCGATAAATCTTCCAATCGCCGTCCTCTAAAGGAGTAGTAGTCAAAATACTCCTCATTGTGCGCTGATCTTCGATGTGGATCAGGGCATCGCGGTCAGGAGTGCTCCGTTCACTAAACAAGGAAGCCTGCTCCTAAAATTGTAGGCTGATATTTCTGTCCAGTCCCCTAGCCGACCCAAAAAGGCCATTCAGAGGCCCATGGGTATAGTACACTGCAAATAAAAATGAGAAAATATATTAGCCCAGAAGATAAAAAGACAGGGGGAAAGAAGAAAGCAAAAAAAATGCTAAGCATAGCTTCGCTTGCAAAGTGAAGCTAGCCTAGCCTAGCAATAGTTTCACACTGAATCTTAACTTCGCACTCTGCACAAAGCTAGAGTGCAGAAGAAAACGAGTCACAAAGGCATATCTTTGATTTACAAAGTGAAGCAAACCTAATATTAGATTCGCTCAGAGGCGAAGCTTCGCATTCTGTCACTTGACAGAATGCAAAGAGCCCGAAGGGCTAACTTCGCTGGAAAGTCACTTGTGCCTAAAATTATTCAAAGGACTTAAGTCCTCTATTTAGCTTCGCTTCAGAAGCTAGCTTTACATTCTATCACTTGATAGAATATGAAAAACCCAAAGGGCTAGCTTCGCGGCGAAGCATGAAGAGGAAATTATTTAAGTTTCTAAATTTGATTCACGAAATTAAAGGGGAATTAAATCCCCTAAAATTTGGTAAAATCAAAAATAAGGGAGATAAACTCCCTAAGACCACTAGATCATGGTGAATCACGGGGATTCACCATGGAATAGCCAAAATACGGCTTCAGAAAGAGAAAAATCTCCGAAAAGGGAAGAATTTCCTTCCCGCGATGGGGCGCTCGATTATTGGAGGTAGAGATAGCGGCATCGTGGCAGAGGTTGCCACCTCTTTTCCTGCGCGTTGCTTGGGGGCCATTAGAACTTGGAGGATGTTCTGAAAGATTCGAGATGAAGAAGACGAAGAGAGAAATTTCTCTGAAAAAACCTTGAAAATCTTAAAGAGAGATTATGACTCTCTGAAAATAGCCAAGTGATTGAAGCTTGAACCTGCACACAAAAATACAAAATTTCAGATTTGGAATGAAGAGTGCAAGTGCTCAATTCTACCGCAATAGCAAGTGGCTATGCGGGTCGTGATCCACAAGGAGGGTTAGCGATAGAAGCGTTCAAGGTTTGTATTGAAATTTTTATGAAGAAAAACGAAGGTTCTTCTTTGTTTTAAGAAATGAAAATGAAAAAGAGAGTTAGGTTAAAGTTAAAAAGAAAGCGATAGATGAGAAGGTGGAGAAAATCAGAAAATGACTATGTACAAAGAAAATGAAAGAGTGAAAGAGATTTGGAAGATGTCGTGTTGATGATCTAAACTAAAAGTTACAAGAAAAGAAAGAAAAACTAAAAATAATTACTTACCTACTTTTAACCAAAAGCTTACCTTGAACCTTTGGCGATGAAGTTACCTTGGAGTGGAGGCAATCAGCGCATAGCCCATAAGAGTTGATTATTGTCTCTTTCACATTACATCATCAAGACAAAACAAGCATGAAATGATACAGAGAGACTCAAATCCATCGTCATGAGCTATCGGTGGCACTCGCAAAGGCAAGGCTCTTTCGATGCTTGTAGACTCACTTGGAAGACAATTGTACCAAAAGAAGAGTGAAGTAGAAAAGAAGAAGAAGAAGAATACTAAAATGAAGTACATACAAAAAGAAAATACAGATTCGATTTCATAACAATAAAAGAAAAGAAAGAAACCTTATACCGGTGTCACTCTCAGCACAAGTTTCGTTCTCGTTCTTCTATGAAAGTCTGATCTCCTCTGAATTACATAAATTAAAACTAAAAATTACATGAAAAGAAAAACAAAAACCTACACTAAAAAAATGGAAAACTAGACTAAATCCTATCTCTGCATGGTCGTCCCCTTTTTCTCAGCTCAAACCAGTATTTATAAGGAAAAACCATAAGGGGGGAATCCCGGGAAGATTGGGGGAGCAAACGCTCCCCCTAACTCCCTAACCAAGCCGCGAAAACGCGGCTTTGGCCGCGTTTCCGCGGCCAGGGTGTGGCCAGGTGGCCACACCCTGTTGGTGTGGCCACACCCTGTTGGTGGGTCTCCCCGGTTTCACGTTCTGACTTTATCTTCAGTTGATTTTCTCGTTTAGGTCCGGGATTGTGACGAAATAGCATTTTTCCTTGGCTTCAACCGATCGATTCTGGGAGGATTCTTCTCAACCGGTTTTCAACCTCTTGATTTTTTCCTGATTCACTGAGTTCGAATTAATTCTGATTTAATTCAGAATTTGGTGGGCTTTTGGGCTCATTTCTCTTCACTCTCCTTAAGGAATGGTCCTGCAAATAAATTAAACATTTAACTAGGACAATGCAGATTTTATTCTATAATAAGTATGGAAATATGATACTAAATGTGCAACATTAGCGACCAATCACACCCCATACCTATCTTTTGCTCGTCCTCGACCAAAACAACTAAACTATACTAAGGATTATTAGACCACTTTCGCAGGTCACGCGATTGCACTGAGCATGTGCAACAAGCCGTTAAACCTCTAGGTTTCCCCTAGAGGACGAGTTTTGTCTCGTGAGGGTTTTCAGTGGATTACACCCACAAAATCCATAAAGAAAGAGAAACAAAGAGTTAGTATTTTCGAAAAGCATTTTGAAAGAGAAAAATATTTGAAATATAATTGTAAGATTTAAGTAATCTATAAGTTATAGGAAAACTGAATTTTTCATTCCTAAACTTAGTTTCTATTCAAAAATTTGTTATCAATCAACGTAAGGAGTCAAATTGTACTTCTCATTTAGTCTATTATTTTACCCTAAGTCATATGCACCTTGTGATCGTGAAAATTTTTACTAAGGGTTCATTAACTCTAACTCTTATGCCTTATTTATATATATATATATATATATATATATATTATATATATATATATATATATATATATATATATATTCTTTTTTTTTGGTGGTATTATTCCTTAATTCTATTAGGCTTTCTAATCTGCCCATGTAACGAGCCTCTAATCGATGACTCCCAAACCAAACGGTCTTAGGGCACCGGGTGAGAAAACACCCCAAGGACTTAAGGACTCGAGCAAACAAGGCCACAAAACTAAGGATTTTATTATATGAACCCCTTTTAGGCGTGAATACCTATGCTTTATTAGGCACAAATACCCAGCTTAATTAGAGGATTTTTATATATATTTTTTCTCAAACTTATCTAATCATCTTTCGCATAAATACTAAGGCTTGCTTAGACCAAAGTACCTAGCTAATCAATAATTAGATTTGTTCATTATTCATAGATATATTTTTTTCTTTTTTATTTTTATATAAGGCATAAGAATATTTGTTTTTGAACCCTAAGTGTGTAAGTGTATGAAGTGTGCATATTTCATTAAGGTAAAGATCAAGACTAAATTACTTTGACAAATTATCTTCCTAACCCTAAAAATCAAACAAATAATCTTATTTTGACCAAGTATAAGAAATCCTAATTTGGATTTTCCTATTCCTTAAAATTAACTTAATTTCTTACAAAAAAATATGTCAAAATATTATTTCTATTTTCAAAAAGTTTTTAAAAGCAAAGAAAATGTTAAAAAAAAAATTTTTTTAAAGAAGAAGAAAAACCTAAGTTATTTTAGAACCCTCCCCCACACCTATCTAATGCATTGTCCTCAATGTATGAATTAATGCATAGATGCATGAAAAAGAAGAAAGGGAAGGAAAATGTTACCTTAAGGTGGTGGTTCCGGTGGTGGTCTGATTGGTCCACGAAATGCAGCCCAATCAACTTTTTGTGGAGTTCGGAGGAACCCACCAGAAATTTCTCTAATATAACCCATTAAGATGATATATCCATAAGGGATTTTTATTAAAAATTTAACCCCATCTAATTTCCATATTCCATAATTAATTTCGGAGTCAAATTTGTCAACCGCCTTGTCCCAAAATGGAGTGTGAAAAGATAGAATGATTGACTTGAACTCAGGAAGTACAGGAACTAATACCGACTCAGGAAGGTGACTTAAGTCAAGTAAAGGTTCAGGAGTCGAGATTGGTTCAAGAAGCGAGTCCAAGTCAAGAAGTTGAAACTCAAGTCCACATTTATTTTCTGACAATGGAATGTGACTTAATATTGGTGATTCAAGTTCAAGAATGATAGGTGTGGGAATCAAAACTGACTCTAAAATATTACTCAGGTCGGGTAATAAAACATGAGTCAATATTGATTCGGGAATTTGAACTGGATCACAGATTTGAGAATCTAGGTCACATATCTCATTGAGTTCAATGTCATAAAAATGAGAACTTACCAATTTGTCAATAGGACTTTCAAAAGTATAAAATTGGTCAACTTCAATATGATCATCAAAGATGGGTGATTCAATTTCATGATGAATTGGCACATGATCCAATGTTGACTCGGGAAAAAGATTGAAATCAGGTGAAAACACCGGAGTCATTATTGAATCAGGAAGTAGAATTGAATCACTAAGTTGAGATTCATGATCATAATCATTCTCAAGTTCAATTTCAGGTAAGGTATAACTTGCTAAACTGTCAATATCATTTTCAAAATTTGGAGTTTGGGCAAGTTCAATTGATTGTTCTGAAATGGAACCTTAATTTCCAAAACAACATGACTCTTCGGCTCTAACAGAATGGTTAGTGACATTAGAACTAGTCAGATGGTGGGAACGTAGAGATTGGACCATCATATCTATGTCATGATTACGAGCGTTTTGAGCCTGAGTCATGGCTTCAAGCATCTTTTCATAGTTGATGGGTTCATAGTCTTGTTGAAAAGATGAAGTGTTGTTTTGGAATTGGTGGTGAAATTGTGAGTCCATCAGATTTTGTGATTTTTGTTTGGACTCATGCATACTCATTTCCAAAATTGATGGTTTTTTATTTTGGACTGGTGGAACTGAGTATGAATCTTGGAAATATTGTGGACAAGGTGGAGACGGAGGACAAGTTGGTTGAAAATTTGACTCGGGGGAGGTGAATCCCCATTGACTCTGTGAAGAGTTAAAATTATTATGGAAACTATGGTTATAAGATTGGGGGCATGGGTTATATTGATTCGGATAAGACCAATCCGGCACACTAGGTTGGTTATGATATGCCGGGTTGGTAATATCCGAAAATGAAGTCGGTGTGTAATATGGATTATTATTGAAGTTAGAAAAATTGTTGTTATAAGCCATATCACACAATAGATTACAAACACAGAAAAAAGACAAACAAATAAGCAAACAAATAAAAAGAAAAAATTCTAAACAAAGTTAGGGTAGACCTATGACCTAGACGACTCCTAACTGGTTAGACTGTCCACGGGAGGTATAATGCAGACTTTGACCACAAGCTAATCAGCCAGGTCAGGGCAAGATTGGTGAGAGGTTTTCCGTCAAAGACGTTCCTTAATTAAATAACCACCAATCTTCGGGCTTTCGGCCCTTAATCCCTTTCCTAGACACTGATTTGGCAGGAGTCAAATTCCAACATCTTTCCCCCTTAGGATAATCTCCTAATTGAGTCCGAGATGTCCCTAGGGCCAACGTCTACTCATTTTTAGTTAGGCTCGGGTTAGTCAGTGCTTGGAATCTGATTTTTGGGCCAAGGAAGGGTGATTAAATCCCCACCTTATCTTGTTATGGGGTGGTGCCCTTAAGATCAGTTTGTGCAAGTGTACAAGATATGTAAACAAGATTCACTCAAAGCGATATAAATCAACCACGAGACGAGTCCTATTCTAAATGCAATGCAAACGTACCTTGCTCCAGCACTCTTCAACAGTAAAGTAAATGAATTGAAAAGACACGTGCCTAAAATGCAAACGTCTAATCAATTTTTTTAACTTTTCAACAAATGTTTTACTGTTGGTTTATTAGCAGGCTTATATGATGGCATATAAGAAATAAAGTTTGCAGAAAACTAGAATTTTGCCAAGCAAGCAGCCCTGCAAAAAGCTAGTTAGTAGTGAACTCTTCCTTGCCGCGGAAACGCGGCTAAAGCCGAGCAAACGCGACAATTCAGAGGGTACTTGGTCTCTATTTTCTGGAACAGAGGCTGTAATACCCCGTTCCCGGAATACGTACTTAGTTGCGTATTCAGATTTTCGATCGTATTTTTCGATTTGTTTTCCTGTATTTATTCTGTATTATGAATTCCTTGTATGATTGTTTTGTCTTGGAATTGGATTCGTGGATTCGGAGTCAGCCCTAGTCTGAACCGAAGACCCGATTATAGTATATTATTCGATTTGGCCTTTCCGGTGATTAGATTTGACCGATTTCAGTTTCAAATATTATTTTCCAATATATTAGATTTTCTGTGATTTTCTGGATTTTTCTTGGATTAAATTGAATTTCTTCAAAACCGGTGTCGGCCAGTGCCGCTGACCGATTCCTGGATTTTTAATTCTCAAACTGTTTGGAATTTCATGATGGTCCTTTAGACTTTATCTTTTAGAATTACATTTCCTACTTAAATACTTTTTCTGAGAATTTTATGATTTTATGAAAATTCCAACGGAGTCGGTAGGTAACTGATTCCGGGATTTTTAGTTTTAAAACTATAAAGTATTTCTTCAAACGGATTTCACTATTGGTCTTTATATATTATTATTGATTTTTGGTAATTATTTCGAGTCGTTCCGAGATACTTGAATTTCGGACGATTTCGGTGTTTTCCGAAATGATTTCCACATCTTTGACCTTAACCCGGGTATCTGTCTATTCAACAGTTTCATTTGAGTTCAAGAGAAAATATCTTCTCCTTTATATTTCTTTTCTTTTCCTTTTCCTTTATTTCTTTTCTCCACAACCACAAGTTTTTCCATTTTTCAAAATTCTAATCTTTTCCAAAAATTCCAACTCCACACACTTCCTCACCTACTTCCTCATTAAATGCCATCTTTTTCTCTCTCTCCCATGGCCGGCCAAGTGTGGCCAAAGGAGACACCTCACCTCCCCTTTTTGCAATAAAGCCCATCTCTTCTATCTAAATTACACCTCCTTCACAAAATCAAATCCCTATTTAAACTTCCCTTTACATTTCTACTCCCTTTTTCACTCTCTTCACCATCTAACCTTCACCAAGAACCCTAACCTCCACCATCTTCTTCAACTCCACCACCACCAACTTCAAGGGCATCACCTAGGTCTTCACCTCCACCTCAACAACAACTCTTGGATTGGGATCGTCTCCTTCTTCGTCGATTTCATCACGGTGGATCAATTTGACGACCACAAACTTCCCGGACTCGTAGAGCTTCAATCAAGCCTTTCCAAGTGAGTATTTTTACTCACCAAGACTTGTTCTATTCCTAGTATACTTGTATCTCCATATCTTGTGTTCACATGTCATAAAAATCACATTTTTAGTCATCAAGAACAATCACCAAATTCTGTTCTGTAATCTGCTTCCCGACCATGATTAGTCGACTTGACCTAGAACCTAGTCGACTAGAAACCCTTAGCTGAAACGTAGCCTTTTCTGATTACACAGTTTTAGTCGACTAGTCCCTATTACCAGTCGACTAGAGATGCCTAGTCGACTACTATTTTTACCCTAGTCGACTTACCTCTTCCTGAATCAAAACCCTAACTCTCTGTATCACAGATTTAGTCGACTTAAGTGTCTGTTAGTCGACTTGACCCTTCTATTAGTCGACTACCCCTCCTAACCTAGTCGACTAACATTTCCTGAATCAGAAATCCAACTCTCTGTTACACAGTTTTAGTCGACTATACCCTACTGTTAGTCGACTAACCCTTCTATTAGTCGACTATTCCCTTGACCTTAGTCGACTAACTTAGGCTGTTTGTTATAGTTAGTTTCTTTCTTAACTTTGGATCTTATACCTGGTTCATGTACTTCATGACTTGTACTTCATGACCTATTACTTGATGTGTATCACCTCTTGTCGCTTCACATTTCTATGTTTATGTATTGCCAAACATTTGCTTGTTTCATTATGATGCTTGTACCATGCATGTGATGTTCTTGCTTCTTTATTGAATACCATGCGTGGCGGACCCTTCGAGGTCGTCGAACTCTGCATTGTCCCTATGTTTCCACTTGTCTTGCCATAATTCAGAACTATCAGTTTCATGTTTCCTTTTAACACATGTATATCACCTGACCTCCAATGTGTTATCACTTGACCACCTGGCATGCCACTACTTGGCAAAACCCTATTGTTATAACATGACTGACCCGGACTATATCGATCTCTTACTATGTTTGGTTGTTTGCAATATCACCACTTGTCATGCTATCACTTCACACCCAGCATGACATACTTGACTTTATGATTATTATGTTTACGGGAACCCTGTCTTATTGTTGTTATTGTTATGGAACTAAATGCCACACCATACTCGGTGGGGGCCACCTCTAGAATCCATTCCCACAGAGCAAAGTGCCACATTGAACAAAGTGCCACACCACACGGTGGGGGCCACCTCTTGAATCTGTGGGGGCCACCTCTTGAATCTGTTGGGCTATTCCTATTATGACCGTTTATTTCCGTAAACTAATAATTATGCTAATAAGCTACAACTTGAATGGGGAATGGGAGGAAGTGATGGATGCCGGAATGATATCTTGCTTATAGTGATGGGATATAAAAGTATATATATATATATATGTATATATACTGGCGGTAAGTGTTATGATATTACTGTTAGGGGACTTTGGGCCTCCAAAGCCGGTTCCAGGTGTATGGAAACCACTATAAGAAGTTCTATCAGTTCTCCATCTACTTCCGTTAACAAACCTCGGATAGCTTATATATGGATGTATGTGTGATGGGATGTACACCCGGGCACATACCTAGATATATGGGTCAGACGAGTAATAATAATAATAGAGACCTGTTATGTTATGACTCCTAGTCTACTCGTTATGTCATGATTCCAGTGATGATTCCTGTTTTGATGTTTGTTACGATTCTTATCATTCTTGTTATATATTTCCGTTTGACTGTCATATGATTTGCAACTTTGATTCTATATGCTTGGGATTTCTGTGGCATGAGACAAAGGTATATATATGAGGGTTTCCTTGTTTGGATTATCCCCTCGATGTATTAGTCTCATGGGACCGTGACTTAAGCATATACAATCACTTTTGCCTGTAATCAGCTTTACCTTGCATTTCCTGTTTCATGATTATGCTATACCTGTTCTTGTATACCACTCTTGTGTTCTAACCCCTATTCTTGTCTCTTAGCCACTTGGCACATAGCCGGTTCATTGTTGGGAGGTCCTGACTCCCTTGGATTTGTATGTTCAGGTCTTGAAGCTTGGATTGCAGTGGAGCTGTCCACAGTAGATCAAGCTTTTCCTTGTAAGCTGGCAGCCTAGTTCCAGTTCTTTCGTGCCGGACTTTCTTTTGACTCACGGGATCTTCATCCTACTCGTGAGCATTTTGTGTTTTTATTGTATATTCTACTTTTGGGACTTGGTTGTGATAGAGGACATATATAATATGTATAGTTTATCATATCCTGAGATGACTTTGTATATGTACCTTTTATGTTGGCATGTGTATGTATACCACGCTTTGTGTTGTACTCTGATCCTTGCTTGTACTTTTATGCTTAGCGTATATACGTGGGGGCATTTTCTGACCTACGTATATACGTCGCAGTGACGTCGCCGTATCCGTGGAATCGGGGCGTTACAGGTTGGTATCAGAGCTTAGGCTCTCCCACCTATAGTACAATCATGTGGCAAATTCTAGTAATTTGCTAATGCCAACTACAATGTACAAAGTTATCTAGTCCTTCTTGATTCATCTAACTCTTCTTGATTCCTTCCTTCATATCCTGAAATCCTTCCATTTTTCCAACTCCTTCCAGTTATCTTTAGCCATCTTAGTATGGAGAGGAGGTCGGGCCGCAATCACTCCGGGCAAGCATCAAATGGAGCAGCGGGAGAAAATGTGGATATACTGAGGGTTGTCCAGATGATGATGGAGAACCAGCAGCAGCAGACAGAACTTCTCCGGCAAGAGTTAGCAGCACCTAAAGGACAAAGGCCGGGGAATATATCGGATTTCAGAAGACTGCAGCCAGCCATATTCACGGGTGGGGAGAAACTCTTGGATGCTGAGCAATGGCTGACAGACACATCAGACTTGTTGAATGCAGCCCGTGTCCCAGAGGAAAACCAAGTGGAGGTTGCCAAGATTCAATTGAAGGATATAGCTAGAACTTGGTGGCTAGCTGAGGAGGCAAGATTGGAGAAGCCTGTTACTTGGGACACATTCTCCAAGAGTTTCTACAGCAGATTCTTCCCTGTCACAGCTCAGAAAGACATGGAAGAGCAGTTCATCAGACTTCAGCAACGGGATAGGTCCGTGGATGAGTATGCCGCGGAATTTCTCCGACTTAGCCGCTTTGCCCCGTATATGGTGACGGATGAGGAGAAGCGGGCAAGCAGATTCCAGCAGGGCCTACAGATGGACATACAAGTATTCTTGATGCCCCAACAGCTGAAGACCTATTCAGAAGTTCTCACCATAGCTCGAGAAGTAGAGCGTGGACTGGAGAAGAAGAAAGTGAACCAGATGAGGAACCAGGCCAAGAAGAGGCCTTTTGAGTTGATGGATGAGGAGGATGCAGATAGGGCAACCCATGGCCCGATGATGAAGAGACCATTCCAACCTCCTCTGTCTCAGATTGTATGCAACTTCTGCCACAGGCCCGGACATTATAAGAGAGATTGTCGAGTGGCCAAGGGATTATGTTTAGTGTGCGGGTCAGGGAGACATATGCTAAGGGATTGCCCACACAGGAAGTTTGGACATGTGGCACCGATCAGACCAGCTCTTCCAGCCCCAGCACGTCCAGCTCCAGCACTTCCAGCGCCGCCACTGAGGAGGAACCCTGAACCTGTTGATCGAAGAGTTCCATTTCCACCCCAACGGTATGATCATCAGCAGAGGGGAATGAGAGCTAGAGCAGATCAGGGTAGAGGCCAAGGTTACATCATGGCAGCAGAGGCGCCAGACGATACAGCAGAGTGTGAAGACCAGTATCCAGATCAGGAGCCTTAGGGATATCATGGTAACCCCTACCCCATATCTTGCATTTGAGTTGATTATCATTCTAAATGTTTTTCTCTTGTCATTCTTTCATTTTCCATCCTGATCCTTCCTGTATTCATCTTATTCCCTGTTTTGGTTTTATGAGCCCTTTCATTCCAGCCTTTGTCCCCTTTGTGTTCATTTCACCCCTTAATGAAATTGCGAGGACGCAATTTTTTGTAAGGTGGGTGGATTGTAATACCCCGTTCCCGGAATACGTACTTAGTTGCGTATTCAGATTTTCGATCGTATTTTTCGATTTGTTTTCCTGTATTTATTCTGTATTATGAATTCCTTGTATGATTGTTTTGTCTTGGAATTGGATTCGTGGATTCGGAGTCAGCCCTAGTCTGAACCGAAGACCCGATTATAGTATATTATTCGATTTGGCCTTTCCGGTGATTAGATTTGACCGATTTCAGTTTCAAATATTATTTTCCAATATATTAGATTTTCTGTGATTTTCTGGATTTTTCTTGGATTAAATTGAATTTCTTCAAAACCGGTGTCGGCCAGTGCCGCTGACCGATTCCCGGATTTTTAATTCTCAAACTGTTTGGAATTTCATGATGGTCCTTTAGACTTTATCTTTTAGAATTACATTTCCTACTTAAATACTTTTTCTGAGAATTTTATGATTTTATGAAAATTCCAACGGAGTCGGTAGGTAACTGATTCCGGGATTTTTAGTTTTAAAACTATAAAGTATTTCTTCAAACGGATTTCACTATTGGTCTTTATATATTATTATTGATTTTTGGTAATTATTTCGAGTCGTTCCGAGATACTTGAATTTCGGACGATTTCGGTATTTTCCGAAATGATTTCCACATCTTTGACCTTAACCCGGGTATCTGTCTATTCAACAGTTTCATTTGAGTTCAAGAGAAAATATCTTCTCCTTTATATTTCTTTTCTTTCCTTTTCCTTTATTTCTTTTCTCCACAACCACAAGTTTTTCCATTTTTCAAAATTCTAATCTTTTCCAAAAATTCCAACTCCACACACTTCCTCACCTACTTCCTCATTAAATGCCCATCTTTTTCTCTCTCTCCCATGGCCGGCCAAGTGTGGCCAAAGGAGACACCTCACCTCCCCTTTTGCAATAAAGCCCATCTCTTCTATCTAAATTACACCTCCTTCACAAAATCAAATCCCTATTTAAACTTCCCTTTACATTTCTACTCCCTTTTTCACTCTCTTCACCATCTAACCTTCACCAAGAACCCTAACCTCCACCATCTTCTTCAACTCCACCACCACCAACTTCAAGGGCATCACCTAGGTCTTCACCTCCACCTCAACAACAACTCTTGGATTGGGATCGTCTCCTTCTTCGTCGATTTCATCACGGTGGATCAATTTGACGACCACAAACTTCCCGGACTCGTAGAGCTTCAATCAAGCCTTTCCAAGTGAGTATTTTTACTCACCAAGACTTGTTCCATTCCTAGTATACTTGTATCTCCATATCTTGTGTTCACATGTCATAAAAATCACATTTTTAGTCATCAAGAACAATCACCAAATTCTGTTCTGTAATCTGCTTCCCGACCATGATTAGTCGACTTGACCTAGAACCTAGTCGACTAGAAACCCTTAGCTGAAACGTAGCCTTTTCTGATTACACAGTTTTAGTCGACTAGTCCCTATTACCAGTCGACTAGAGATGCCTAGTCGACTACTATTTTTACCCTAGTCGACTTACCTCTTCCTGAATCAAAACCCTAACTCTCTGTATCACAGATTTAGTCGACTTAAGTGTCTGTTAGTCGACTTGACCCTTCTATTAGTCGACTACCCCTCCTAACCTAGTCGACTAACATTTCCTGAATCAGAAACCCAACTCTCTGTTACACAGTTTTAGTCGACTATACCCTACTGTTAGTCGACTAACCCTTCTATTAGTCGACTATTCCCTTGACCTTAGTCGACTAACTTAGGCTGTTTGTTATAGTTAGTTTCTTTCTTAACTTTGGATCTTATACCTGGTTCATGTACTTCATGACTTGTACTTCATGACCTATTACTTGATGTGTATCACCTCTTGTCGCTTCACATTTCTATGTTTATGTATTGCCAAACATTTGCTTGTTTCATTATGATGCTTGTACCATGCATGTGATGTTCTTGCTTCTTTATTGAATACCATGCGTGGCGGACCCTTCGAGGTCGTCGAACTCTGCATTGTCCCTATGTTTCCACTTGTCTTGCCATAATTCAGAACTATCAGTTTCATGTTTCCTTTTAACACATGTATATCACCTGACCTCCAATGTGTTATCACTTGACCACCTGGCATGCCACTACTTGGCAAAACCCTATTGTTATAACATGACTGACCCGGACTATATCGATCTCTTACTATGTTTGGTTGTTTGCAATATCACCACTTGTCATGCTATCACTTCACACCCAGCATGACATACTTGACTTTATGATTATTATGTTTACGGGAACCCTGTCCTATTGTTGTTATTGTTATGGAACTAAATGCCACACCATACTCGGTGGGGGCCACCTCTAGAATCTATTCCCACAGAGCAAAGTGCCACATTGAACAAAGTGCCACACCACACGGTGGGGGCCACCTCTTGAATCTGTGGGGGCCACCTCTTGAATCTGTTGGGCTATTCCTATTATGACCGTTTATTTTCGTAAACTAATAATTATGCTAATAAGCTACAACTTGAATGGGGAATGGGAGGAAGTGATGGATGCCGGAATGATATCTTGCTTATAGTGATGGGATATAAAAGTATATATATATATGTATATATACTGGCGGTAAGTGTTATGATATTACTGTTAGGGGGACTTTGGGCCTCCAAAGCCGGTTCCAGGTGTATGGAAACCACTATAAGAAGTTCTATCAGTTCTCCATCTACTTCCGTTAACAAACCTCGGATAGCTTATATATGGATGTATGTGTGATGGGATGTACACCCGGGCACATACCTAGATATATGGGTCAGACGAGTAATAATAATAATAGAGACCTGTTATGTTATGACTCCTAGTCTACTCGTTATGTCATGATTCCAGTGATGATTCCTGTTTTGATGTTTGTTACGATTCTTATCATTCTTGTTATATATTTCCGTTTGACTGTCATATGATTTGCAACTTTGATTCTATATGCTTGGGATTTCTGTGGCATGAGACAAAGGTATATATATGAGGGTTTCCTTGTTTGGATTATCCCCTCGATGTATTAGTCTCATGGGACCGTGACTTAAGCATATACAATCACTTTTGCCTGTAATCAGCTTTACCTTGCATTTCCTGTTTCATGATTATGCTATACCTGTTCTTGTATACCACTCTTGTGTTCTAACCCCTATTCTTGTCTCTTAGCCACTTGGCACATAGCCGGTTCATTGTTGGGAGGTCCTGACTCCCTTGAATTTGTATGTTCAGGTCTTGAAGCTTGGATTGCAGTGGAGCTGTCCACAGTAGATCAAGCTTTTCCTTGTAAGCTGGCAGCCTAGTTCCAGTTCTTTCGTGCCGGACTTTCTTTTGACTCACGGGATCTTCATCCTACTCGTGAGTATTTTGTGTTTTTATTGTATATTCTACTTTTGGGACTTGGTTGTGATAGAGGACATATATAATATGTATAGTTTATCATATCCTGAGATGACTTTGTATATGTACCTTTTATGTTGGCATGTGTATGTATACCACGCTTTGTGTTGTACTCTGATCCTTGCTTGTACTTTTATGCTTAGCGTATATACGTGGGGGCATTTTCTGACCTACGTATATACGTCGCAGTGACGTCCCCGTATCCGTAGAATCGGGGCGTTACAGAGGCCCAAGACCACTTATATGTCACTGCAATCTTTCTTTCCTGCTTTTCTTGCCCTATAACCTGCAACAGAGAAGAAAAATTCATTTTAGTTCTAAAAATTCAATAAAAACCAGATTTCCATAAAAACCATTACCCTCCCCGGCAACGGCGCCAAAATTTGATTGAAGCTTGAACCTGCACACAAAAATACAAAATTTCAGATTTGGAATGAAGAGTGCAAGTGCTCAATTCTACCGCAATAGTAAGTGGCTATGCGGGTCGTGATCCACAAGGAGGGTTAGCGATAGAAGCGTTCAAGATTTGTATTGAAATTTTTATGAAGAAAAACGAAGGTTCTTCTTTGTTTTAAGAAATAAAAATGAAAAAGAGAGTTAGGTTAAGTTAAAAAGAAAGCGATAGATGAGAAGGTGGAGAAAATCAGAAAATGACTATGTACAAAGAAAATGAAAGAGTGAAAGAGATTTGGAAGATGTCGTGTTGATGATCTAAACTAAAAGTTACAAGAAAAGAAAGAAAAACTAAAAATAATTACTTACCTACTTTTGACCAAAAGCTTACCTTGAATCTTTGGCGACGAAGTTACCTTGGAGTGGAGGCAATCAGCGCATAGCCCATAAGAGTTGATTATTGTCTCTTCCACATTACATCATCAAGACAAAACAAGCATGAAATGATACAGAGAGACTCAAATCCATCGTCATGAGCTATCGGTGGCACTCGCAAAGGCAAGGCTCTTTCGATGCTTGTAGACTCACTTGGAAGACAATTGTACCAAAAGAAGAGTGAAGTAGAAAAGAAGAAGAAGAAGAACACTAAAACGAAGTACATATAAAAAGAAAATACAGATTCGATTTCATAACAATAAAAGAAAAGAAAGAAACCTTACACCGGTGTCACTCTCAGCACAAGCTTCGTTCTCATTCTTCTATGAAAGTCTGATCTCCTCTGAATTACATAAATTAAAACTAAAAATTACATGAAAAGAAAAACAAAAACCTACAATAAAAAAATGGAAAACTAGACTAAATCCTATCTCTGCATGGTCGTCCCCTTTTTCTCAACTCAAACCAGTATTTATAAGGAAAAACCATAAGGGGGGAATCCCGGGAAGATTGGGGGAGCAAACGCTCCCCCTAACTCCCTAACCAAGCAGCGAAAACGTGGCTTTGGCCACGTTTCCGCGGCCAGGGTGTGGCCAGCCACACCTGGCCACACCCTGTTGGTGGATCTCCCCGGTTTCACGTTCTGACTTTATCTTCAGTTGGTTTTCTCGTTTAGGTCCGGGATTGTGATGAAATGGCCTTTTTCCTTGGCTTCAACCGATCGATTCTGGGAGGATTCTTCTCAACCGGTTTTCAACCTCTTGATTTTTCCCTGATTCACTGAGTTCGAATTAATTCTGATTTAATTCAGAATTTGGTGGGCTTTTGGGCTCATTTCTCTTCAATCTCCTTAAGGAATGGGCCTGCAAATAAATTAAACATTTAATTAGGACAATGCAGATTTTATTCTATAATAAGTATGAAAATATGATACTAAATGTGCAACATTAGCGACCAATCACCAAGTATGAATTTTATAGGCGCTGCAAGCACCTATAGCTTCGCCTCCTCAAAAGGAGTGCAAGCTATTGTTTCAAATTTGAAACGACGGCTCTAAGTTCGCGAACCTAGACAGCGAAGTTATTTAGCTTCGCTCAGATGTGAACTTAAACTCCGCGTATAGCTCCGCTGTGAGCTCATTGTTGACTTCGCGTGAAGCTTGGTTAGCTCTGCTGAGAGCCTATGTGTTAGCTCTGCTAAGAGCTTAGCTCCGCTGAGAGCTTAGTTCCGCTGAAAACTCACGTTGTGGCTCTGCTGAAGAGCTCTTTCCTTAGCTTCACCAAGAACTCGTCCTTAGCTATGTAAAGAGTCTATTTTTCATGAAAAGTCCTCGGGTAAAACCAGTATAGTCATTAAGTTCAGTAAGCACAGTGGATTTTTCTTGACTTGGCAATACAAATATCGGGTTTCAACTTCAAAGTGTTTTAGAATCTGTACCAATCCATTCCAGATTCATGAAAATTTTGAAGGGGATCTTGTTGGCTCTAAAAAAGACAAAACTCCCAGACTTTTCTTCAACCAATCTGAACATGTCTAACTTGTCGACATTTATAAAAGAACAAGTCACAGACAAGCTGACAACTAGTGTTTGCTCATTCATAGAGACAAAGCAGTAACTTAGACTCTATTGAACCAGTAAAGCAGACAATAAGCCAAAATTACCAGTGAAGAAGCCACAAGAAGACTATGAAACCAGGTCTGATCAAATATCTAGCCCAGCAGATATCCAAGATCGCTAAAGGCCGAAGCCACTAGCTTCGGACGAAGCTCCCATTAGCCCCTGTACGCGTCAAAAAAATCACAATTGCAAAATTTTTTTAATTGAATAGAAGATTACAACGGATACAATCTGATTACAAAAGAGAGAAAATCTTTTGATTGATTCTCCTCTTTATTTAAAACTAGGTTCTTCACGTGGCGTTGGAGAGTGAGTCTTGTTCCCCGTTGACCAGCCGAACGTCAAGTTACCCTTATGGATCCTCTCTTTAGATTTACTGGTGGAGTAGCACAGCTCCTATCCGTAATGGAATCTCAAAAGATTTAAAGAACTTGAACTCAACAAGTTAATAAAAAGAGTTGAACTCTTCCCAGGCTGCAAGAGCTTCGAGGCCGAACTCTATTGAGGTAGCTCTCTCCTCTACCTATGGCTTTTTGGATTCCTCCACCAGGACTCTCCTCTTCAGCCTCTTTTTTAGAGGCCCCTCCCGGAGGTCCCCTTTTCCAGAGCCTCCCCTTCTATAGCTATTCATAGCTATTTATAGAGGAATTGTGGTATAACCAACCCCTTAAATCTCTCCATAATGGGAGGGGTGTAACCAACTCCTTAAATCTCTCCATAATGGAAAGTTATTCCCTATTATGTGGAGAGAAAATGGGGGCGTAACTGTCTAAACTCGTGGTTGTCAGTTACAGCAGAAATGCGGGTCTCGCATTGGACGCGGACCCCTTACTCTGATGTTGAGATGCGGAGCTCACAGGCTCGCGTCTGTGTTGAAACGCGAAGCTGCTCAGGCTAGCGTTTGAGTTGAAACGCGAGGTCCACGTCTGGGGACCCCGCGTCTGACAAAGGACACGAGGTTCGCTTCTGGCGACCCCGCGTCTGACAAAGGACGTGAGATCCCCATCTGGCGACCTCCGCATCTAAGATTGGAATGTGACCTCCGCGTCTGACAGAGGACGTGAGGTCCGTGTCTGGCGACCTCCACGTCTGCGATTAGAATGCGACCTCCGCGTCTGACAGAGGACGCGAGGTCCGCGTCTGAGGTTGAAACGTAACCTCCACGTTTGCGAGGTTCGCGTCTTAGGCTTTGTCCTTAGTAATTATTTGATAGCCTATAGATACCTCTCCAATGTTTTCAATATTCCACGGTTGACTGGAACGGATTTCGAAATGCTTTGGACTTCGATTGAATTTAGGCTTCCTATAATCGGACTGGCATTCTTCTGCGAGGCAATCTCCTGGGGTGCCCTGAGCTTGATCCTGTCTGGATGGTGAACTTCATGAGTATACTGATGAACTTCTTGAAGCCTCCCAGGAAAGATCATCACAAATGTCTTAGAAACTCAGTCTAACACTTGTTATGAGCACTGTTTGCTTGGTGTACTGTTAAACTGGTGGAGTTGTCAATTACTCTTGCCAGTGTACTATTAAACTGATTGCAGAAGCAGAGATATATTCCTTATATTTGAAGGGAGAGGACACAGTTCTGGCACACTGATGAAGTGGAGACGCGAACTTCATCAAAGTTGAGAGGCGATTCTCAATTGTTGTAGAGACGCGGCTCTCAATTGCCGTAAAGACGTAGCCTTTACTTGTTGTTAAGACACAACTCTTAAGTCCGCTGAGACGTGGCTCTGTGCTTGAGACGCGAAGGTCACGCTCAAAGCTTCTTTTGAAAGAGTTTTAATTGCCAGAGGTGTGATATTAACTTAGCAAATTAAATAACTCTACTAGGGGAATTTGAGAAGGTTACTGTCAGAGGTGTGATGTTAACTTGACAATAAGATCTGAACTTGTGTTTTGAACAAGTTTTGTGAACTTGCTATTCTATTGATGAGAATAACAAGTGGAGTTTGGTCCGCCAGGAATTATGTCCGAGTCTATCGTCAGAGGTTTAATGTTAACATGACTAAAACTCTGCTGGGAATCAATGGAATGAAAGTTACTGTTAGAGGTGTGATATTAACATAACAGCGTTGATTTTGTGATCTACGCAACTAAAGTGGACTTGTCATTCTATTGGGGAGAATAACAAGTGGGATTGGATTTGTTGAAGATCCATGGAGATTTTACCATCAGAGGTGTAATGTTAACGTGACGGGTTTGGGTTTGCAATTTGAGCAAATTGAATTGTCAGAGGTACGATATTAACTTGATAAAGATGTGTGCTAGAGGTGTGATATTAACTTAGCATCATGAAAGTCTCATTTTCACTGAGAAAATTGAGAGAAGATCATTGTCATAGGTGTAACTTAACAATAAAATGCATGCTAGAGGTGTGATGATCAACTTAGCATTTGACATCTCAGCTTTGGACAGAAAGCTCGAGAAAAGATCATTGACATAGGTGTAGTATTAACTTAATAATGAAATGTATGCCAGAGGTGTGACATTAACTTGACATTAAGTGTTTCGTTTCCTGTGAGAAAATCGAGAGAATCACTGTTATAGGTGTAGTGTTAACTTAACAACGATTTATATTGCAATATGAGCAACTTTGATTAGAAGTGTAGTATTAACTTGACCGAGAGATTCTGTGATTTGAGTAGTTTGGTGGACTCGCTATCCTATTGAAGAGGACTAACGAGTTGAAATTTTGGTCAGAGGTGTGATATTAACTTGACCGGAATTTATCTACTGTTAGAGGTGGGATTTTGAACATAACAGTATTTTGAGTGGACTTGTCATTCTATTGAAGAGAATTGGCAAGTTAAAATTTTACCTCCCTTGGGATACATCAAAGTCTTACTGTCAGAGGTGTAATGTTAACATGACTGATTTGACTTGTAATTTATTCCACTGGGGAAATTGAGAAAAATCACAGTTAGAGGTTTAATGTTAACTTAACAGTAGATATGTTAGAGGTATAATGTTAACTTAACATGCTTGATCTGTGATTATTTCGCTGGGAAAATAGTCACAGGCTTTTTTGTGGTCCTACCATTCCATGGATGGGAATTGATAAGGGATTTTGGAGGGGAAGGCGGGATCAGGTCCCTCAAGGTTTTTAGCAAACCTTCAGCTATCAACGGATTTGATATGTCTTTACCAACTACCGTTTGAGTTGGGCTAGCTATGATATTCCCCTAGCATGATGAGTTGTCGAGGATTTTTCATTAGACTTAAAATCCAACTTTTTCCTCTATCCTTAGCCGTCAGAGGCATCGAATTGTTGTTCAACAGATAATTTCTAAAATCCTACTGAGATTAAAGAAGTATAAACTCTGCGGGAAACTTATAGGGAGATCGGCTTTCCCTTTGAGTACTTTTTTGATCAGAGGTATGGTGTTGAACTTGATCAGGGAAGAGCTTCTCGAGGTTGACCCATTTCTCAATAGAGCCGGCAGGAAGCTTTATGAACATTCAAAGGTAAACCCCTTGAGGGTGTCGATGAACAAATGAGCCATGATGATATCGTTTGATACTACATTCTTTGTTTGGGATTTGAAGTGGTATATATGTTGGTTCGATGACCCCTTGCCATCGAAGGCCTGTAGGGTCAGAGCTTTGAACTTAGGAGGGTACGGGACAAGATCTCACTTAGCCGGGTACGACCAGACGACTCTTGCTTCTTGGAGGTCTTTCCGGTTCAGCTCTGACCTTAATCGTCGAAGAGTGAACGTGAATCTTGTGTCGTAACTCTGAAACGCAGGTCTCAGAGATGCGGGGCTCACGTTTTGCTATTGGAAACATGAGGCTCGTTCTCTACAGAAGAGACGCGAGTCTCGCATTTTGGCACGAAAACACAGGTCTCGCATTTTTTAAGAAGAGACGCGGACCTCTCGTTGTTGAAAGTCGCGTCTGTGAGGTGAAACACGAGCCTCGCGTTCTAATATAGAAACACGGGCTTCGTGTTCAGTTACAGAAACGCGGGCCTCGCGTTGAGGATCTGAGATGTGAGTCTCGTGCTGCTCAGAAGAAACGTGGGCCTAAGTCCCGCGTTTTGTATCTGCTGAACAGATGGCTTCTTCAGCTTTTTTTCATCTGGTGTCAACGTGCGTGATGCCTTTGTCGACGTTTAGCATTCTGGTTACGCTTCACGGGTTATCGGGGACCCCCGGTAACCTGAAGTTGAGGAATCTGGAGAGGAGAGGTACGGCAAGATTGGCCTTCATTATCCTTGGCCTCGCGGGTCTCGTGGGAGACATTGATGCAGGCCACATGTGCTGTTGCAGCCACTTCTTCCTGCTGACGATGAGCGCAATGCCTTCGCCGTCTCTCGGCATTCTGATTGAGTCGAAGAGATTGTTAGGAACCCCCGGCGTCCGGAACTGGCAGTGCCTTGATAGAAGGATGGCAGCGAAATTGGTCTCTATTACCATCTTAACCGTGGGTTATGGCACGGGTCTCTGAAAAATCGTTAGGGCTGACCACGTTATCTCCAAGGGAGACTCCCGAAGCTTTGGGGGAGTTCAACTTCTCTTAGTTGAATTCGATTGCAAGCGATTCGACTGTGGATCCAAGCATCTTGACGTCGGCTTGTGCCACCACTTTCTCATTGGTTGAGAAAGATCACAGTCCCCAGCAGAGTCGTCATCTTTTGTACGCGTCGAAAAAATCACAATTGCAAAATTCTTTTAATTGAATAGAAGATTACAACGGATACAATCTGATTACAAAAGAGAGAAAATCTTTTGATTGATTCTCCTCTTCATTTAAAACTGGGTTCTTCACGTGACGGTGGAGAGTGAGTCTTGTTCCCTGTTGACCAGCCGAACGTCAAGTTTCAATTGTGGATCCTCTCTTTGGATCTACTGGAAGAGTAACATAGCTCCTATCAGTAATGAAATCTCAAAGAGATTTAAAGAACTTGAACTCAACAAGTTAACAAAAAGAGTTGAACTCATCCCAGGCTACAAAGAGTTTCGAGGTCGAACTCTGCTGAGGTAGCTCTCTCCTCTACCTATGACTTTTTGGATTCCTTCACCAAGATTCTCCTCTTCAGCCCCTTTTTAAGAGGTCCCCTTCTCCAGAGCCTCCCCCTTCTCTAGCTATTTATAGCTATTTATAGAGGAATTGTGGTATAACTAACCCCTTAAATCTCTCCATAATGGGAGGGGTGTAACCAAATCCTTAAATCTCTCCATAATAGGAAATTATTCCCCATTATGTGAAGAGAAAATGGGGGTGTAATTGTCCAAATTTGTGGCTATCAGTTACAGCAGAAATGCGGGTCTTGCATTGGACGCGGACCTTACTCTGATGTTGAGACACGGAACTCACAGGCTCGCGTCTGTGTTGGAACGCGGAGCCGCTCAGACTCGCATTTGAGTTAAATCGTGAGGTCCACGTCTGACGACCTCCGCGTCTGACAAAGGACACGAGGTCCGCGTCTGGCGACCCCGCGTCTGACAAAGGACGTGAAATCCGCGTCTAGCGACCTCCGCGTCTGAGATTGGAATGCGACCTCCATCTGGCGACCTCCACGTCTGAGATTAGAATGCGACCTCCGCGTCTGACAGAGGACGCGAGGTCCACGTCTGAGGTTGGAACGCTACCTCCGCGTTTGTGAGGTTCACGTCTAAGGCTTTGTCCTTAGTAATTTTTTGATAGCCTACAGCCCTGCCAAAGGCTAAACTTAGAGCTTCACTAGAAGCTTCATTCCTAACTTCGCTGGAAGAAGGAATAGCTCAGCTCCGCTATGAGCTGAATTTCTAGCTTTGCTAGAAGCTTCACCCTAGCTTCGCTGGAAGAAGGGATGGTTCAGTTCCGCTATGAGCTCAGTACTAGCTTCGCTTGAAACTTTAAAAGTAACTTCCCTTGAGGAGGACTTCTCACTTAGCTCCGCAACGAGCTTTACCAGGTCATCAATTGAACGTTTCAAAATCCCACGAGGGATTAATGGGTGAACTCTACTAATTTAGTGGGATTAATACCACTTTAAGTGAGCGGTTACACCCGCCCACTTCGTCCCACATTAAGTGGAGACAAAGTAAGTCAGATGGCTAATAATAGTTTGCACGAACTTATTAACTTCGCCAGAAGCTCGCAGTTAGCCTCGCGGCAAAGCTATTGTTAGCCTCACGTGAAACTAAAGACTGATTTAGTCTTGCTGAATTCAAAGGGAGGTGGTTATACCCCATTTTGGCTATAAATATAGGATCTAAAAATAATGCCAACACAAACACAAAAATAAAGATAAATAGCGTTTAAATAAAATACTTGCAAGAAAAGGAAAATATATAGAATAAATCTCAGAAAAGAAATGCAAATGCAAACACGAGAGATTTTATCCTGGTTCGATCCTCGTGACCTATGTCCTATCCCCGAACAACCTGCTTGAGATTTTTCTTATCCTGATTTTGATATACCCTAAAATTAATTCCTTGTACACCACTTGACAAAATAACATTTATCAAATCTGTACAACTCTTCTCTACACCAAGAAGACAACAACTCTTGTACATCTCTTCTTGACACCAAGAAGACAACAACTCTTGTACACCTCTTCTTAACACCAAGAAGATACTATTGTACAACTCTTTTCTTTGAATGATTATAATTTATCCTATAAGTCTTGAAACTTGTATGTGATCATGAACAAGGTTTCTTATAGGTGGACTCTCAGAATTCTTCACAATGAAATTGAAATTGTGTGAAGAAATGAAAGTAAAAACTAGTTTTCTAGAAAATAGAATTTTTCAACAGAGTTTAGAAAAAAAACTAATATTTTTAATTGGTAAGATCATCCTGGGACAACATCCCTATTTATAGGTGAAATCTATGGTCAGCTAGGGAAGTTATCAACTCAAATTAGAAAATTAGAATGTTGGATAAACTACCAAAAAATCAATAACTAATTAACAATTAGAAACTATCTATAGTTGACTAGGGTAGGAGATTGGTCGACTAATAGAACAACTTTTACGTGGGTTAGTCGACTAGTCAAGGTAGTAAGTTGACTATATCAAGACTGATACAGAATAACAAGTCTCTGGAAACAACAATTAGTCGACTAGAAGAGAGTATAAATCGACTAATGTTAGTTACAGTCAACAAACAGAGAGTTGATATGTTTCTGTGGAGATACTTAGACGACTATATAAAGGAGCAAGTCGACTAGAGGATATATTAGTCGACTAGATTTGGGGATAAGTCGACTATATGACTATATTATGTGTGTGATCAAAGCTTTTAACAATTTATAAAAAATACACAAAAATAGCCAATATCCTTGAGTAATCTTGAGTAACTAGAACTCAGCATTAGCTTTTGAGATAGAGCTTCAATTTATCTGCATCACAATTATTATCATCAAAATCTAAGTTTCAATATTCTCTCCCTTTTGATGAAGACAAGTTGTATGTACGAAACTCACCCTGCAGAGAAAAACTCCCCTGTGAAAATTAGGTTATAACTAAAACAGGTGTTCTCCCCCTACATAGAACATGTTATAACAAATATAGATAACACGTGTTCTCCCCTGCAAAAAAATTATCATGGCATACAAATATAATATATTATATTAGAAATAATGTTTTATCAACAAGAAATCACTTTTTTTATAAGATACCTAAAAGATAAACATTTGAATGGTACCAATCATTATATGGTCAAAAAACAATTAACCTTTAGGAATCCAAACCCCATTTGAATTTGGTTTCCATTTATTAGTATAAATATAATCACAAAAATTACATACATGATGTATATATGATGCAATATAAGCATTTTTATCCACAATACTTAAATTTTTAGGAATCCATATATATTTGTTCCTAATTTATTTTGAAATAGTATAAGTATTTTTTTCACAAAAGAATTATATGGATTATGATAAACATGTGTAGATTTTCCAACATTGTTTTTTGAAAATCTAAGACCAACATGTGTAGGTTTTTCAAACTTATCTTTTGAAAATCTAAGACCAAAATGATTATGTGATATCTTTGATAAGACAATAAATCATTTAAATTTTCTTTTTCCTTACTAAATTTTGTCACATTTTGTAAAATCTCTTCATATTTAATTTTAAAACTTGACATTTCTTTATCTAAAATAGAAATTCTAGAATTTAAAGAAACGGCTTCTCTTTCAAGCAAAGAAATCTCTTTTAAAAAATTCTCATTATTCTTTTTTAAAGATGCAATAACTTTTTCAAAGTCATCTTTTTGAGAATTTAAGAAAGAAATTTAAGAAATATAAAGTGAAATCTCTTTATTGAGACTTTCATTTTCCTTTGATAAAACTTTATTTTTAGTCTTATTCTTGAGATCATTATATAACTCATGAAATGCATCTAGCAATTCAGTATATTCTTTTACCTCATCTTCTTCTTGAGCCATAAAATAGACATTGACAGTTTTAGTGGTCTTTTCTTCGTCAGAGGAAGATGAATCACTATTTTCCCAAGATGCCAGATAATCTTTCTTCTTTTTGAACTTTTTGCTCTTGAAGTTCCCTTTGTATTTTAACAATAGGCAATCTTTCTTTATATGACCAAGTTTGTTACACTTAAAACAAATAGGATTATCATTAGTATCTTTATTCTTTTTAAAAAACTTACCTTACTTTAAGAATTTTCTGAATTTTCTTGAGAGCATTGCCATCTCCTCTTCATCATCATCTGAATTGTCCATATCTGAGGATGTATGGAAGGCAAGTATTTTCTTCTTGGATTGGAGTTGATGTTCATCCTTCTTTCTATTTTCAAGTTGTACTTTATATGCCATTAAATTGCCAATAAGGTTTTCTGATGACATTGTTGAGAGATTATTTGCTTCTTTTATTGCAGTGATTTTCTTCTCCTAATCTGATGTGAGTGCACGACGACTCTTTTTGACTTTTTCAATTTGAGTGTATTCCTTTCCAAGGGTGCTAAGGAATTTGTAATGTCGGTGAACCTTGTAACCATTTCTGCTATAGTTTCGTTCTCCTTCATTTTGAAGAGTTCAAACCTGTGAACAAAAATAGAAATTTTAGATTCTTTAACTTTATTAGTACATTCATGGGTTACCTGTAAAATCTGTCATATTTAATTTACAGATTTGGCCGTTGACACGCGATTGAATTCTTCTTTATTCAAGGCACAGAAAAGTGCATTCATTGCTTTGGCATCGAGGTTTGCAGACTTCTTTTGTTCTTCACTCCATGCATTATAATTGGTGGTCGGCTTGGTGTATGATACTTCTACTATGTTCCTGAGTCATAGTTGAGTGATTGCAAGTAGATCTTTATTCTACACTTCCATTAGTTGTAATTTGATCCATCAAATAATGGTGGACGTTGTGTACAATGTCCTTCCTTGAATTGTGATGAAAGAAACTCCATTGCCATCCTTGAATATTGTATGCAGGGTGTTAACAGGGCTCTGATACCAAATGCAGTATCTAAAAATAATGGCAACACAAACACTAAAATAAAGATGAATAGAGTTTAAATAAAAATACTTACAAGAAAAGGAAAATACACAGAATAAATCTCAGAAAAATAATGCAAACGCAAACATGAGAGATTTTATCCTGGTTCGGTCCTCGTGACCTACGTCCAGTCCCCAAGCAACCGCTTGAGATTTTCCTTATCCTGATTTTGATACACCCTAAAATCAACTTCTTATACACCACTTGACAAAATAACCTTTGTCAAATCTGTACAACTCTTCTCTACACCAAGAAGACAACAACTCTTGTACACCTCTTCTTTACACCAAGAAGATACTCTTGTACAACTCTTCTCTTTGAATGATTACAATAAATCCTATAAGCCTTGAAACTTGTATGTGATCGTGAATAAGGTCTCTTATAGGTGGACTCTCAGAATTCTTCACAATGGAATTGAAATTGTGTGAAGAAATGAAAGTAGAAACTAGTTTTCTAAAAAACAAAATTTTAAACAGAGTTTGGACAGAAAACTAATGTTTTTAATTGGTGTGATTATCCTAGGACAGCATCCCTATTTATAGGTGAAATCTATGGTCAGTTAGAGAAGTTATCAACTCAAATTTGAAAATTAGAACGTTGGACAAAATACCAGAAAATTAATAACTAATTAACAGTCAGAAACTGTCTATAGTCTACTAGGGTAGGAGATTAGTTGATTAATAGAACAAGTTTTGCCTTGGTTAGTCGACTAGTCAAGGTAGCAAGTCGACTATATCAAGACTGACATAGAATAACAAGTATCTGGAAACTACAATTAGTCGACTAGCAGAGAGTATAAGTCGACTAATGTTGCTTACAGTCAATAAACAGAAAGTTGAAATGTTTCTGTGGAGATACTTAGCCGACTATATAAATGAGCAAGTCGACTAGAGGATATATTAGTCGACTAGACTTGGGGATAAGTCGACTATATGACTATATTGTGTGTATGATCAAGGCTTTTAACAATTTATAAAAAATACACAAAATAGCCAATATCCTTGAGTAGTCTAGAGCAATTAGAACTCAGCATTAGCTTTTGAGATAGAACTCCAATGCATCTGCATCACAATTGTTATCATCAAAATCTAAGCTCCAACAATAAATAGCCCCTTGCTAAGAGGGAAGAGGGGTGGAAAAAATTGGGGGAGAGATTAAGAAGAGACCTAGAGTAAAAGTGTCCTCTAGCCTTCTCACTTTCAAAGCCTCAACTTGCTTCCAAAGCCTCAACTTGCTTTCAAAACCTCAGAGATTCAGTTCTCTTTCATTCACGATTCTAGCACACCTTCTATCTTAAGATTTTTGAAATCAAGCGAGAAGGAAATTCCATCAAGGAGGCAGCTTGATCACCTGACCGATTGCATCGTCAAAGGGATAAAGTGATCGCGCACTGATCAGATTCCTACAGCCATACTTCCTCAGAAATCTCAGAGGTGATCTTGTAATTTCTTTCTTTAAAGAATTGCTTGTAATTTTGCTCCTAAATATTTTCTTTTGTAAGTTTTCACTTTATTCCATTTTCAATGGAAAATAGTTGTTAACTCTACTTGATTTTTGTAAGTTAGTGGAACTCTCATACATCCTTACCGATACTAATAGAGCACTTGCTTCTTCCTCCATGCTCGCCTTCAAATGGATCTTGATGGAGGAATGTTCGAGTTTTGCCGTGTGAAGCAAGGTGATGGGAGGAACTTTCATTCGATCTACCACGTGAAAAGTTCTTATACACAAGGTTTGTGATTGCCTATGATTCATTGTGAGGCTATGTCTTCACGAAGTTAGAGGTTAGTGGGAGCAATTAGTAGAAGGTTAGCCATGCATCTTTTCTATCTCTAAAAATACAAAACACCTTTCCAACAACAAAATATTTTAAACCATCTCTACAATCTTTCTTGTTTTTCTTTCAATTCATTCTTTAAACAAAGAAACATCTTTTCTACAAACAAGAAGACCGCACATCAAGCTTCTATCGCCTCCTCTCCTAATGGACACGACCCGTATAAGCCACTTCGCTATTACGGAAGAATCGCTAAAGCTACCACATCGGCCATCTCTCTTTTACTTATTCTTTGGTATGCTTTTAGCGATCGAATTTTGGCGTCGTTGCCAGGGAGGGTAACAGTTTTTCTTGATTGTTGCTAAAGATTTCTCTTTGTTTTTGTGTAGGAGGAGGAGTCAAGGGACTAATCTCCATAGTGAACCTACACTTGCTTGGAAAGAAGAGAACTTTTGCCCTCGGAAAAGCCTCACATGCGAGACTTTTCTGATTGAAGTATTAACAAAATTTTTTGTAGGGTTGCAAAAAATTGCACATAGAAATTACTTTCTGCAAATAATAGTTTCTTGTATGACTCACCTATGCATTGTTAATAACTCAACAGAAACTCATTTGTTGCTAAATTGAAAATTTGATTAGACTTTTGCATTTAGAGCACGTGTCTATTTCAATTCATTTCAATTTCTATTAAAGAGTGCTGAAGAAAGGTACGTGTGCATTTCATATAGAACAGGACTAACATCTTGAGTGATTTACTGCTTTGAGTATTATCTTGTTGTGAATACATTGTACACTTACACAATTGACATTAAGGGCAGAACTCAAATAAATAAGATAAGGTGGGGATTTCATCACTCTTCCTTAACCCAAAAACTATCTCCAAGTGCACTTACAATCTCAAGCCTAACTAAAAGTTGATAGACGTTGGCCTTAGGGACATCTCGAACTCACTAAGAGATTAACCGAGGGTGAAAATTGTAAAAACTATACTCTTGCAAAATCGGTGTCTAAGGAAAGAGGATTGAGAGTTTAAGCCTCGAAAACTCCGTGATTTGGCGTAATTAAGGCCCGAGGCTCACGCCTAGATACCTCCCACCGAGTTTTGCCCTTTCCTGGCTGATTAGCTTGTTGTCTAATTCCTGCAACAACCTCCCTCAAAGAATCGACCAGTTAGGAGTCGTCTAGGTCCAGGTAAGGATTGGTGGTTGTTTCTCTTTCTTTTGTTTATTTTTTTAATCTTTTTGATTGTTTTGTTTTATATGTTGTTTGTGGTTTGCTGCATGCAAGAGTGGGTAAGAGATCCTGTTACTTCCAAATTGTTCACTGCATCCAAAACCAATGATGGCATCGCTACAGGATAGGTTTTATCCAATCAAAACTTCACTCCCATCTTATATAAAACTTCATGAGGCGAATGGTAATAATTTTGAGTTGAAACCCTAATTCATCAACACTCTCTTGAAATTTCACAATTTAGAATCAGAGGATGCATACTTCTTTGTTAGGGAATTTGAAAAAGTATGCCTAATGATGCGCATTCCACAGCTAGAAGACGATGCCTTTAGGTTACATTTCATTCCCTTTCCCTAAAGGACCTAACTAAGAAATGGTTGTATAGCTTGGCTGTGGACTCAGTCACAACGTGAAACGATTTCTCAAGTCCTTCTTGAAGAAATTTTACTCAATCCACAAGACTGCCCTTATTAGAAAGAACATCATGCTGTTTGGCAAGAGCAGAGCGAACCATTCTGGAGATACTTTGAGCGATTCAAAGATCTCTTAGCTCAGTGCCCTCATCACGGTGTAGAGAAATGGCGTTTGTGTCAGATTCTCTATGATGGTTTAGATTAGCAAACAAAAATCTTGTTAGAAACCATGTGTCAGGGGAGATTCTTACAAAAAGATGAAAATCAGGGTTGAGATTTATTTGAAGATCTAGGTGAGAAAACCCTATAATGGGAGCCAACCTCTAAGAAGCCAAGGATTCACATTCTAAAAAAGGACTCATATCCTTAGAATCATTCATAACTGCTGAAGCTAAGATTGCCACTCTGATGAAAAGAATAAAGGCTCTAGAAACAAAAGAGCCAGCTAAAGTCAACCAAATCAACCCATCACCAATCCACAATCCAGGTTGTTCATATTATCAGGCACCAAATCATGTTTTCGAAGAGTGTCCCATTTTTCAGACTCATCAAGTACTGCCGGAACACATGAACGAGGCCTACTCGAGGCCGCAACACAATCCTTACTCGCAGACTTACAACCTCGGTTGGAGAAATCACCCGAATTTCTCTTGGGGCCCGAACAATTCTCCCAGGCCAATTTCCCCAACAATCTTCACCATCCCAATCATCAAGCAAACTTTCGCAGTCAAGCTTCATCTTTCTCCTTCTAAAATTCACCAATAGAGAAAAAACTCAGTAAATTGAAAGAGAAATGGAGGCATTCCTGAAGTCCCAACCGCCTTCATGCAAAATCAAGGACAGACATTGAACAAGCATTCACATGCCATATCTAGATTGAAAATTCAGATGAGTCAACTAGCAAATTCTCTAAGTGAAAGACCTAAGGATACTTTACCTAGTCAACCGCTAGTCAATCCTAAGAATTTCAATCAAGCTTATGAAGTTCAGGATTCTTAGATCAACCAGTGTAATGTTGTTCATATACTTAGATCAGGAAAGAAGGTGGACAATTAGGTCTACTAGCCAAAAAATCTAATCCAGATTGATCCTACTCTTGCCTCCACACTGCAAGCTCATCTCAATCTGCTCCACAAACATCTGACAAGGACACATCTACTGATCAAGTTCACAAGCCTGTAGCACCCTTCCCTAATAGGCTTAGGAATAACAATAAAAACATGCACATGAAAAAGATACTTGAGATGTTCAATCAGGTCAAATTGAATGCGCCTCTTCTTGACGCCATCCAACAGCGTATGCTAAATTCCTTAAGGATGTGTGTACTAAGAAGATAAAAATGAATGTGCCAAAGAAAGAGTTCTTAGCAACCAACATAAGCGAACTTCTGTATGGTCCTATTCCGGTGAAATACAAAGATCCCGGATGTCCTATAATTTCTTACACCATAGGACAAACAGAAACTAGCCGAGCATTTCTTGACGTGGAAGCAAATATCAACTTGCTACCTCTCTCAGTATACCAGCAACTTGGGTTGAGCGAGTTGAGTCCAACTCGAGAAACCATTCAGTTAGCCGATCGATTTGTGAAAGTCCCCAAAAAGAAAATCACAAATGTCCTTATACGGATCAGGGATTTCATCTGCCATGTTAACTTCATTGCGCTTGAGACTCAACCCTCAAACCATGGTCTCAAACTCCAGTCATCTTAGGATGCTCATTCCTTGCTACAGCTAATGCCATAATCAACTGTAGGAACGGGTCCATGCGATTGACTTTTGAAGACATGACAAAGGAGGTAAATGTTTTCAATCTAGGAAAATAACCCAGGGACATGTATGATCAGGTATTTGAGGTCAACTCCATTGAAAATTTGACAAGTGAGCATGAAGAAAGCATGAAGATAGACACGGAGAGCGAGTTTGATCTGGAGTCTGAGGATTTTAATTTGACCAGATCATTGATTCAGCAGTGGATAGGGTGTCAAGCCCAAGTGTACCTAATCCTAAGACCAATTTTCATATTCTCCCTTCCAATGAATCCACTCCTTCCTTAGAATTAAAAGCTTTGCTCGAACACCTGAAGTACGCCTACCTAGGTGGAAGAGATACCCTTCTTGTCATCATAGCATTCCATCTGACTAGGAAACAAGAGGAAAGCTTGATGTTAATTTTAAGGAACACAGAGAAGCCATTGGATTAACAATGAATAACATTAAAGGGATAAGTCCAGTGATAGTACAATATCGAATTTATTTGAAGATGAGGCAATTCCTAGGAAAGACCCACATCGTAGGCTTAACCCAGTCATGCAAGATGCTGTGAAAACAAAAATTTGAAACTGTTTGACAATGGGATAATTTATCTCATTTCTAATAGCCAATGAGTTAGCCCGATCCACGCTGTTCCTAAGAAAGCTGGTTTCACGGTAGTAGAGAATGAACACAAGAAGTTGGTACAAATAAGACTACCTACCAAGGTTCGTGTTTGTATTGACTATCAAAAATTGAATGCTGCTACCCGTAAAGACCACTTCCCGCTACCCTTCATCGATTAAATGCTAGAACGCTTGGCTGGGCACAAGTACTACTACTAGACGGGTACTCAGGATACAATCTGATTCCTATTGCTGCAGAGGACCAGGAGAAGACCACGTTCACTTGCCCATTCAGAACCTTTGCCTACCGACGCATGCTCTTTGGATTGTGCAACGTCACGCTACATTCCAACAGTGCATGCTCAGTCTTTTCTACGATATAATAGAACGGTTTCTAAAAATTTTCATGGATGATTTCTCCATTTACGGAGATTCATTTGACCGGTGTCTTCATCATTTAGAGTTAGTTTTTCAAAGATGCACAGAAAAGAACTTAACTCTAAATTGGGAAATATGTCACTTTATAGTAAGACGGGGGATTGTCTTAGTCATGAGATCTCGAGGAGAGGAATCGAAGTTGATAAAGCTAAGATAAAAGTAATCGCTAAGCTTCCACCACCCAAATGCACTAAGGATCTCTGATCTTTTTTAGGACATGTTGGGTTCTACCAACGATTTATTAAGGATTTTAGAAAAATTACTAGACCCTTAACCAACCTGCTCGCAAAGACGTGCCCTTTGATTTTGACGATGGATGTTTTAAATCATGGGAGAAGCTTAAGTAAAAACTGATATCTACACCCATCATTTCTGCTCTTGATTGGACCCAACCATTTGAGATCATGTGTGATGCTTCAGACCTTACCACTGGTGTTGTCTTAGGACAAATTATCGATAATCGGCAACATGTGATCTACTATTTGAGCAGGACATTGAATGACACTCAGCAAAACTACACTACGACTGAGAAGGAATTCTTGGCCGTAGTATTCGTGTTGAAAAGGTTCCGTCCATGCTTGCTTGGATCGAAAATCACAGTCTTCACAGACCACTCTGCATTAAGATACCTTATGATAAAGAAGGACGCAAAAGCAAGACTTATTCATTGGATCCTTCTTTTACAAGAATTTGACTTGGAGATTCGAGACAAAAAGGGTGTGAAAAACGTAGTGGCCGATCACTTGTCTAGAATTTCCAACGCACCTATTGAGGAAGAACCGATCAACGAGGATTTCCCAGATGAACACATACTAGCAATCTTTAAGGAACTTTGGTATGCTGACATCGTCAATTATCTTGCCACAGGACAAATGCTCTATGAATGGACGAAACAAGATAGATATCGCTTTTTTTTCCCGGGTACGGTTCTTCTTTTGAGAAGAGCCTTACCTTTTAAATACTGTCATGACCAAATCATCAGACGATGTGTATCAGAGAAAGAGCATAAAAGTGTATTAACTTTCTGCCATGAACTTGCTTGTGGTGGACTCTTTGATCCCCACAAAACTGCCAAAAAGGTCATACAAAGTGGGTTTTACTGGCCCACTTTGTTCAAGAATTCCTTCAACTTTTTCAAGTCATGCGCAAACTGCCAAATGACCGGAAAAATTACTAAGAGAGACATGATGCCCCTAAACCCTATTCTGGAGGTTTGAATATTTTTTGAATTTTGGGGCATTGATATTATAGGACCGTTCCCAAGTTCATTCGGCAACCAGTACATCTTGGTTGCAGTGGACTATGTCTCAAAATGGGTAGAGACAATACCGACAAGAACGAATGACAGCAAGGTGGTTGTCAAATTTCTAAAAGAAAATATTTTCTCTCATTTAGGTACCCCGCGCGCTATTATCAGTGATAATGGGACTCATTTCTACAACAGGGCTTTCGAAACCCTGATGCATAAATACTCTATCACTCATAAATTATCCACAACTTATTATCCCCAAACCAATGGGTAAGTGGAAGTGACGAACAAACAAATTAAGCTCATCTTGGAGAAAACAGTCAGACAAAATAGAAAGGAGTGGTCCAGTAAGCTGATAGATGCACTATGGGTTTATCGGACTGCTTTCAAAACTGTCATCAGTATGTCTCCATACCAAGTGGTATTTGGGAAGGCCTACCACTTGCAAGTAGAATTGGAACACCATGCTTTGTGGGCCATCAAACAATTGAATTTTGATTTAAACATAGCCAGTGAACTGAGAAAACTACAAATTTCAGAGTTGGAGGAAATACGAAATGAAGCTTATGAAAACGCAAAAATAACAAAGAGTAGGACCAAGTTCTTTCATGACCAATGCATACACAGAGAGAATTTTGTCACTGAATAAAAAGTTCTACTCTATAATTCACGGCTTCACATCTTCACGGGGAAGCTCAAAACTCATTGGTTCAGGCCCTTCACTGTGTGCACCGTCTTTCCACATGGTGCTTTGGTAATTTTTGATCCTAAGAGTGATGAGAAATTCAAGGAAAATGGACAAAAATTAAAACCATTTCTCACCACTAAGCCTGAATCATAAGCTGAAAATGTGCTGGGTCTTTCGACCTATCTTATACGTGACCGTATTCCATCACTATCCGTGAAAAAAAAATAATAAGAAGAAAAATAGAAAAAAAATTTTGTAAATACATATAGATTAGGAGATCTTTGTAACTTGGGTATACTTGTAATTATTCCTTTGACGTAGGGTCAAAATTGGAATCTCCCTTCTTTTTCTTTCTATTTATACTCTCTTATCCCTCTCCCGTTACCTAAACTCAAAAAGTTTTCATATCTGAGAAGAGAGAACCCACATCAACCTTCTCCCCAAAAATCTGCCCTTCTCCCTCCCACATTATCGCACCCCCGCTGTCCTAGCCGCATTTCTGCGGCTCCTTTGAAGGCAAAGCTGCGGCGCTAACTTTCCCTCAGGCTATCTCTCCACGTAGATCTCAGTTCTTCTCTCGGATTTTGGGTTTTCCTGTCTGGTTTGCTCCAGACAATCTGTGGTTGGTTTTCCCCCAAGGTTTTCGGGGGAGGTTTGCAATTTTCTATCCCTAATATCTGTTTTAAAATTCAGATATGTGCCATGGCCCCTGTGATTTTTTCTCTAGGAAAGATTTCTCACAGATTTTTAGCGATGTGCATAGGTATGCTATTGTGTTTCTAGATCAGATTAGGGAGAGGCAATGATATGGATTGGTTTATGATAACACAGATCTTGATGCCTACCATTGCCCAGACTTAGTAAAAAAATTCTATTTCAGTATTGATGTTGCAACCATTGACCATGACCACTTTGTTATCCATCTGGATCACGGGTACCTGGAGGTCACCCCGGGTACTATTGAAGAAGCCACCCAAATCCTATCCTCTCCTCAACATGCTGAACCACTGCCCTTAATAGATTACATGGCTTTAATGGGGGTGTGATGCACTGAACTAGATCATGGTATCCAAGCAAATACCACATTCCGTAACATTCATTGTGTTGGATGTTGGATCCAATGTAATATTTTGGGTATTGATCATACAACTTCTTTCTATAGATTAGCACTTCAAATAATTCACAGCCTCATGACGAGGCAAAACAATGTCTGTGTGAACAACATGCTTTTGCAGTAGCTCATTGCTAACTCCCAACGCACTAGGGGTGTGAAATACTCTTTACCCGTCCTGGTGACCCGTCTATACAGAAACTTTTTGCCAGACATGAAATTGTTGAGTATGATAGAGTACTAGTAACCCCTGAATGCATTACCAGTGCGTACAACAGTTACCTACAATCGATCTGGACACCTATTGTCCAGCTCAAAGATTTTTCTGTTGAGTCATCATCAGAGGAACAAATGGATGCGGAAGATGAGCCCCAATTTTAGCGACAACCACTCCCTACAAAGATAATGCATTCATGTCCTCCATCTGGAAAGGCATGAAAAAGATTTTTAGGGGACAGATCAGGCTGCAAAGATAATTGGAGGATCAAAACACTAGGCTGGAACGCATTGAGGATACCCTCAGGCGTTCACGCTCGGCTGACCCTAGCACTTCGGCCGGTCCTAGTAGACAGAGATGGTGAGATTGTTCTTTCTACCTATTTATTGCATGTACATTGACATGTCATACATTGAGGACAATGCATTAGATTGTTATATCTTGTACTCCTTGATCACCATGTATGTGTTATGTTTCCATCAAGTCCTTTTGATCTGCAAGACATATGTGAGTACAAAATATACATATATACACAACAATACACGCACACACACTCTCTCATAAGTTTCATAGGATTATTATCATCAAAATCTATATGTAGCCATGTAATAAACATGCAGGGGTAGCAAGATTTAACAGTTTTAATACTCCTAGGACATAACTAACTTAGTTATGCCCACCTACAAAAATACATGTCTTAGTTACACCCACCTACAAAATACATGTCATGCAATGAAATTAACGACCCACTCCATTAATCTTAATCTACATATTTTGAAAGTTCATACACAAAAAATAATTCATTTTAAAGTTCTTTTATTTATGTTTTAAGTGGTGACAAAATAAGTGATTTTTTGACAATTAGAAATCGTCCATTTTACGACCACTAGACGCATGAGCAATTGGTCATAAAGTTGTACGAAATTTTGTTTATAAACCTTTCAGAACATGTAGATCAAGATGAACGGAATGGATCGTCTGGTTTATTTGTATATTATACACTTTAATATGTGGACATAAGCAGCGCTTATATATATATATATATATATATATATATATATATATATATATATGTATATGTATATGTATGTGTGTGTGTGTGTACACACACACACACAACATACATACATACATACATATATATATATATATATATATATATATATATATATATATATATATATATATATATATATATATATATATAGAGAGAGAGAGAGAGAGAAGCTGCCTCTAGCTCCGCTACGAGCTCAATGCGGGCAGCTCCGCTATTGGTCTGCTATGGTCAACCTTTGACCAATCAAATCTCCGAATGAGATCAGATCCAATCAGATCAGATCTAATCAGATCAAATCCAATTAAGATCAAATCAGAGATCAAATTTGGCAGTTGATTGCCACAATCTCTTGACTCTCCTAAAACGAGTAAGAAGATCAGGGAAAATCCTCCAACGATATGGAAAGGATCAAGAAGATCAACGACCTGCCAATTCTAGCTTCGCAGAAGCTGATCCTAGCCTCGCAGCAAGGCTACTTTCCAAATTAAACAGATTCGATTCAATCTGTTTCCATATCTTCAAGGGACGATTATACCCTTGCTCTCCCTATAAATAGCCCACCAGGGGCACAAGACAGACACAGACGCGCAGACGCACACACACAAGAGGACTCCACAAGCAGAGGCTTCTTCATAACGCACCGTGCGCTCTCGAATTCAGAGACCTTTTAGAGAATTGCTTTCTCTATCCAGGGTGTTGATACCCTAACATCGTCCTTCTTCTCAAGGAATCTCCGGAACCAGGCGAGAAGGAATTCCTAATTGAAGGCGATTTTGAGAAGCAGCAAGAGGGTTCTACCAACCTTCTGTTCTCTTATTCCCCGAACCAGGCGAGAAGGGAATCTCATCGCTCGCATCGTCAAAGGGACAAAGTGGTCGCGCGGTGACCAGACTCCTATCGGCACACTTCTCCAGAATCTCTGAGGAGATCTACTTGTAATCTTTTAAGAATACTTGTAATTTAGCTCCTCAACCTTTTTTTTGTAAGTTTTCCCCTTTGCAAATATAATGGAAAACAAGATGGCGACTCCGCTGGGGAAGAAATTCTCCACTGCCGAGAATCAAGTGTCGCAATGCGACGAACAGACCTTCAGGTCTAACTCTGAATTCAGAAAAGCCGGTGCAGCTAGAGCCCCTCTGGCTAAATCTTCAAGGAAAGTCTCTGCGGAGACAAAAAAGGTTCTCTACGAACCTACTGCGGTTATTTAGCGCAACAAGGAAGCACGTCCGCAGTCTGATTCCTTTACTTGTGAGAACTTGGTGGTTCAGTTTGATCAAGTAAGATTTGAAGAAGTCCTCTCTGGGGGTGGCCCAATGCTTCGAGCACGGAAGCATAGGAAGGTCTCCACGACCAAGGTTTCAAAGCAGAAACTGGAAGCAGAATTCTGCCAACACCCCTCAGCCTCGCGTGTGGCTAATCAGGTTCCTTGCGAACCTAAGTCTCCTCTGCCAAGGCGGGTATGGAAGCCTAAACAGAAGTCTCCAACCGAAGCTTCAGGCGTAGCTACGCCTAAACCGCGCCTCTCTCGCGAAGAAAAAGGCAGGATGCCTGTCTGCTCCAATCATAAAATTACGACAGCAATCATACCGTCGTCCAATTTAAGAGCAGCAATGCCTCGCGCCGGTCTCGTTCTCATGAGCGAAGCTACTGTACCACGGCGTACGCGCAGGGTCCATGACCGCGAAGCTGAAGCCAAAGTACTATCTAAGGCTAATTGCCTTCGCAGCAGCATAGCGGGTAAAGCACCACAGCGTGCTCCGCTTTCCAGTGCGTCAAGCACTAAGCTCACGCCTGATGGCGAAGCTAGAACCAAAACACTATTCAATGCTAATCCCATCTGCAGGGATAAAAGAAGCAGGACATCGTCCTATGTGCGATCCAAAAGAGCCTTTGCGCTCGATTGCAGAGACCCAACCGGGTCTGATTGAGGAAATTGTTGACGGATAGACAAACCTCTTCCCCCTGTTGTCAACAAGTGGAATGTCAGCTGGTGACACTCCACTCGGTCCATTGCCGGCTGGGACCAATCCCCGCCACGCCTCCAAGACGACGGTCAGTTTTTGATCGGCTATCGGTACAGGCCCCGAGGAAACACCGCAAAAGGAGCACCTCACGAGATCCAGCCTCCGCATCCGTCAACATGACCGGAAGAGGATGAGAGTCCCCAGATCCAGATTATAGCCCAGGCTTAGGCGAAGTCTTGATGCATGAAGAAGGTATTTTCCGAAACACCAGATCCAGGGTAGGGATACCCTACACTTATGAACAGCCTTCTTCTTCAACGGCCCTAGCCTCGCCGGGACCCAGAAGATTACTCCAGTCATCAGACGAAGAAGATGAAGATAGTGGGTACGCCTCTTCGGCGACAGTTAGCTCGGTGCGAACAGACAAAACATCAGTCAATATGGCTGATAATGCTAACGACGACCTTCGTCGGCGCCTGGAAGCTCAGGAGCAAACTTCCAGAACCCAGCAAGAGGCTCTGGACAACATTCAACAGATGCTCGCTCAACTCCTCAGTAACCGGAATAACAATGATGCCTGGAGCAATCACGATGAGGAGAAACACTTCAGCAATGAGCAACCAAAACTAGAGAAATCCAAGGAGGGTTCTTCCTTAGACGCCGAAGTCCTTAAGGGCCTCCAGGCTCAAATCGCATCCCTCGCTCAGAGGGATGAATTAAAGAAGGTAGGGGCAGTCCGTCCTTATCCGCCGGAGTGGGATTCGGTGCCATATCCACCAAAGTTCAAACCACCAACGTTGCATACCTATGACGGAAAGAGCTCGCCAAATCAGCACATCTACTATTTTCGGTCTCAGACTGGTAATGTTATAAGCAATGACGCCATCATGGGTAGGCTATTCATTGGCACCTTAAAGGGGGTGGCATTTGACTGGTTCCGAAGTCTTCCCCCGGGCTCTATCAACTCCTGGATCGACCTGAAAACTCGGTTCCTCTCTCGTTTCTATGAGGACGATACCGAAGTAACCATGGAGGAGGCCTGAATTTTGAAAAAGGAAGGCGCAGTTTGATGCGGAACTTTGTGCCTAAAGGGAAGCCTGCAAATTACTATGATAGTACACGCAGGGGTTGGGATATGTTACACCCACATCATCGGCAACGGTTCAAGCCAAAGACGATGAACCAATTCCATCACATTCAGCCTCATCCTCCGAGTGGGACTCAGATATCAGTATAGGAGGAATGTTCAAAGACCTCACTGTTAATATGACCTCAAGCAGTCAATTGGAGCCCGCAGAAGCCACTGACGAGGAACCATGGGCCCAGCAATTAGACCTTCAAGGGAAAAGCGATTCGAATCGCGCGAACCACCTACTGAAGACAAGGTGATGCAGGTCAACTTGGGTAATCAAGACCACCCTAAGCCCATCTTTATAAGTGAAAGCCTATCACTTACGGAAAGGGAAAAATTAATAATACTCGTAAGAGAGTACATAGACGTCTTCGCGTGGAGCTACGAAGATATGCCCGGACTTGATCCACAGGTCGCTATGCACCGTTTAAACATCAAGCCTGACGCCAAGCCAGTCAAGCAGCAACAACGTCGGTTTCGCCCAAACATTATGGAAGCTATTGAGGCCGAAGTCCATAAGCTCATTGCATGTGGCTTCATTCGGGAGGAACAACATCCAGATTGGGTTGCTAATATCGTCCCCGTCCTCAAGAAGAACGGGAAAATACGGATCTGCATCGACTACCGTGATCTCAATACGGCATGTCCCAAAGACGAATTCCCACTGCCCATCACCGACGTCATGATCGACAACACATGTGGATTCGAAAGAATGTCTTTCATGGATGGCTTTTCAGGGTACAACCAGATTAAGATGTATCCCGACGACGAGAAGCATACTTCGTTCCGAACACCATTGGGGGTATACTGCTACACTGTAATGCCCTTCGGACTGAAGAACGCCGGAGCAACCTACCAGCGGGCAATGAGTACGATCTTCCGCGATCATCTCCGAAAAAATGGTGGAGTGCTATGTCGACGACATTGCTGTCAAAAGCCGCAGCAAAAATGACCATCTTCATGACTTGAGAACGATGTTCGACATAATGCGGGCTCATCAACTGAAAATAAATCCGAAAAAATCCTTCTTGGGAGTGTCAAGTGGCAAGTTCCTTGGGTTTATTGTCACATCAAAAGGGATTCATCTTGACCCAGACAAAGTCAAAGCCATTCAGAGCATGCATCCACGAGGAATCTCAAAGAGCTCAGAGGCTTACAAGGTAGACTGGCTTACATCAGAAGATTCATCGTAAATCTCTTAGGCCGCTGTCAGCCGTTCACCCGACTCATGAAAAAGGGTGCTTCCTTCGTATGGGATCAAGCTTGCCAGGAAGCTTATGAAGACATCAAGAGGTACCTCACGAAACCTCCAGTCTTGGTGGCCCCTACATCAGGGAAACCATTCTTACTTTATGTAAAAGCTATGGACCATTCTCTTGGTGCCCTCCTTGCTCAAAAGGACGACAATGGCCACGAGCAGGCCATTTATTATCTGAGCAGAACTCTCATAGGAGCGGAATCTCGCTACAACCCTATCGAGAAAGAGTGTTTAGCTCTCGTCTTCGCTGTTCAGAAGACACGACATTATTTGGTCGGCCAGACCATACATGTCATCTCCAGAGTAAACCCATTGCGTCTTCTTATGACGAAGCCAGGATCACTGAATTCAAGATTGGCTAAGTGGGCACTTTTATTGTCTCAATACGACATGATCTTCACGCCTCAGAAGGCGGTTAAGGCCAGGCCCTTGCAGAGTTCTTGGCTGCTCATCCAGTTCCGGAGCATCCAAAACTTCACGAAGATATCCCTGATGAAGTCTTCGAGTCTTATGCAACCTCAGAAGAGGAGGTGTGGCAGATGTTCTTCGATGGAGCATCGCGAATGGGCCCTAAAGGCAAGATTATTGCCGGAGTGGGGGTTGTATTTATCTCCCCGCAGAGCCATGTTCTTCCTAGAGCATTTTCTTTGACAGAATCATGCTCCAACAATGTAGCAGAATATAATGCTCTGCTCATCGGTCTTCAACTCGCTCATGGAATGGGGGTACGCTACCTCGAAACTTATGGCGATTCAAAACTGATCAGCAATCAGGTTAAAGGCGAATACGAAGTCCGCCATAAGGACTTGGTGCCTTGTTACCATGCAGCCATCGAATTGGCTAAACCTATTTGAAGGTTTCTACATCGGACACGTGTCTCGATCTCATAATACCAAGGCGGACGCTCTTGCTGCATTAGCAACAACACTAGCCTTGCCAGCCGACACCGAGTATCACCTCACAGTCGCAACTCGACATCTGGTATGCTCCAAACACATGCTAAGAACTCGAGAAGTCTATAATGTCTCCACGGATCTTGAACCAAGAGACTGGCGCTTTCCTCTCATTGACTATGCTTTGCACGGTCTGCTTCCAGACGATCCTAAAGAAGCGGTATCTGTCAGACGAAGGTCTCTCCGCTTCTACTACGATCCAACTTTGAAGACACTTTACCGTCGTTCATATGACGGTATTCTCCTCCGTTGCCTTTCTCATTTAGAGGCACAGGAAGTACTCCAAGAAGCGCACGACGGCACTTGTGGAGCTCATCAGCCAGGTCCTAAACTTAAAGACAGGTTGCATAGGCTGGGATACTATTGGCCAACTATGATAACCGATGCCATCCAATATGCACGAAGGTATAAAGCATGTCAGATTCATGCGGATTTCATACACCAGCCCTCGGAGCTGCTCCACCCGACTGTTGCTTCATGGCCATTTGAAGCATGGGGAATCGACGTCGTAGGGCCAATTAGCCCCTCTTCGACAAGAGGTCACCGGTTTATCCTTGCAATAACCGATTACTTCTCAAAGTGGGCGGAGGCTATACCATTGACTGAAGTCAAAACCTCTAATGTGGTTAATTTCATCAAGCACCATGTCATCCATCGATTTGGTGTCCCTAGGCGGATCATCCATGACAATGGTCCCCAATTCATAAGTCAGGTATTCTATCGGTTCTGCGATAAATACCGAATTCAGAATGTGGCTTCAACTGCCTATAATCCCGCCGCTAACGGTTTGGCGGAAGCATTCAACAAAACGATCATCAAGCTACTCAAGAAATTCGTCTCCTCGAACAAGCGAGATTGGGACGAAAAGCTTGGTGAATGTCTTTGGGCCTACCGAATCACGGTTCGGACACCGACAGGCAATACGCCTTTTTCCCTGGTATATGGGTGCGAAGCAGTCATCCCGTTGGAAATTCAGATGCCATCATTGCGAGTCGCTCTGACCACCAAGATCACATTAGAGGACAATGATCGATTGCGTCTTCAAGAGCTCGAAGCCTTAGATGAGAAGCGACTTCAAGCCCAGCAACATATTGAGCTATATCAAGCTCGAATCTCAAAGGCCTTCAATAAGAAGGTCAAACAGAGGGTCTTCCAGAAAGGAGACCTGGTTTTAGCCGTCAGACTACCGATGATTATGACGCATAAGACCAAAGGCAAATTTCAGCCTAAATGGGAAGGACCGTTTGTAATAGAAACAGCCTATTCAAACGGAGCATACCGCCTTATGACCTCAGATGGCGACCTACTCATGATGCCGATCAATGGTAAGTTCTTAAAGAAGTATTATCCTTAATCAAGGATCCTTCTCATGATCAAGTTAACACTACACCTCTGATCAAGATCTCCGTGTCCAAAGTACACACAAAGAGAGCCTTTCTCTTTCTCCAAGCGAGATCACACAACCATAAACCAGTAGGAACCTGGCCGTATACTGGTTGTCTTAAAGGAGAGTCAGGGTTACACATACGTTAACCAGACGATCCAATATCCTTAACGATTAAGGACAGAGGAAAATGTTGGCTTTTAAGCCCAACATAAGTCCTCGACAACTCATCATGCTGAGGGGAATAGCATGGCTAGCCCAATTCAAACGGTAGATGGTAAAGGCATATCAAACCCGTTGACAGCTGGGGATTTGCTAAAAATCCTAAGGGACCAGTTCCCATTTGATTCCCTCTCCAAAATCACTTACCAATTCTCGTCCATAGAATGGTAAGGCCACATATACATTTCACTGTTACGTTAACATTGAACCTATAACAGTGATTCTCGTTTCTCCCTGTGAAAACGAGATCTCCAAAATCACTTACCAATTCTCGTCCATAGAATGGTAAGGCCACATATACATTTCACTGTTACGTTAACATTAAACCTATGACAGTGATTCCCTCGTTTCTCCCCGTGAAACGAGATCTCCAAAATCACTTACCAATTCTCATCCATAGAATGGTAAGACCACATATACATTTCGCTGTTACGTTAACATTAAACCTATGACAGTGATTCCCTCGTTTCTCCTCGTGAAAACGAGACTTTTCCCGAATTCCACTACAAACTCGATACTTATTGACATTTACAAAAGATAAGTATCACCAATCTTGAGCTTGGTGGCGTCTCATTCGGTTATGTCATTGCGACCTCTGAACCAGCAGACAGCTAAGTCTCAACCCCGAGCCCTGTTGACATTTACAAAAGACAGGTCTCGATACTTGTTGACATTTACAAAAGACAAGTATCACCAATTTTTGAAGCTTGGTGGCGTCTCAATCGGTTATGTCATTGCGACCTCTGAACCAGCAGACAGCTAAGTCTCAATTCCGAGCCCTGTTGACATTTACAAAAGACAGGTCTCGATACTCGTCGACATTTACAAAAGACGAGTATCACCAATTTTGAAGCTTGGTGGCGTCTCAATCGGTTATGTTATTGCGACCTCTGAACCAGCAGACAGCCAAGTCTCAATTTTGAGCTTGTTGACATTTACAAAAGACAAGTCTCAACCCCGAGCCCTGTTGACATTTACAAAAGACAGGTCTCGATACTTATCGACATTTACAAAAGACGAGTATCACCAATCTTGAGCTTGGTGGCGTCTTATTCGGTTATGTCATTGCGACCTCTGAACCAGCAGACAGCCAAGTCTCAATTTTGAGCTTGTTGACATTTACAAAAGACAAGTCTCAACCCGAGCCCTGTTGACATTTATAAAAGACAGGTCTCGATACTTATTGACATTTACAAAAGATAAGTATCACCAATCTTGAGCTTGGTGGCGTCTCATTCGGTTATGTCATTGCGACCTCTGAACCAACAGACAGCCAAGTCTCAATTTTGAGCTTGTTGACATTTACAAAAGACAAGTCTCAACCCCGAGCCCTGCTGACATTTACAAAAGACAGGTCTCGATACTTATTGACATTTACAAAAGATAAGTATCACCAATCTTGAGCTTGGTGGCGTCTCATTCAGTTATGTCATTGCGACCTCTGAACCAGCAGACAGCTAAGTCTCGAACCTGAGCCCTGTTGACATTTACAAAAGACAGGTCTCGATACTTGTTGACATCTACAAAAGACAAGTATCACCTACCTCGGGCTTGGTGGCGTCTTAACCAGTTATGTCATCGCGACCTCTGAATGACAGATAGCCAAGTCTCATCATCCAACCCAACAAGAACTATGTTCTCAAGAAATCGCAATACAATTTGGAATCGCAATTCAAAAAGAAGAACAAAATTGGAGATTCGACAAAAGAAGAAAAAAATTTTCATTCATCCAAAAGGATAAAGTACATGGAGCTACAGGCGCACACTGAAGATCTGAGCCGCCCTCCAAGGGAGTCCAGCCTCGTCCTCCTGTCATCAGCAGCCTGGACAAGCGCTTGCGACCTCAGCTCGGCCTCATTGAAATCCACTGCCCTTCCTTGCATGTAGTTGGTGATCAGGGTCTGGTGCGGCATCCCCGAACATGAAATCGGGCTTCCTATAAATTCGACGGTCGACATCTTCAAGGGGAGCTGTGGTCAGGATACTCCTCGTGGTATATTGATCACCACCATGAATAAGCGTATCTCTGACGAGAGAACTCCGCTCACTGAACAGAGAAGCCTGCCCTTGAAATTGCAAGCTGATATTGCCATCCGATCCCATGGTCATCCCGAACAGGTTGTTTGAAGGACCAGGAGTATGGTGTACTGAAGGAACAAAGAGAAATTATGATTAGTTCATCAGCCGAAAGAAGGCTAAAATCAGAACGCAAAATTTGATAAGGCATAGCCTCGCCCTCTGAGCAAGGATTGGCCTAAACGATAGCTTCGTCCCGAAGCTTAGCTTCGCAGCTGCAGTGTAACTCCGCATCCCACACGAGGACAGGATGCAGGAAAACATCCAAGTGTTGGCTTCGCTTTGGAAGCTTAGCTTCGAACAACAGGATGTGACAAACCTCGAAGGATAACTTCGTCAGAAGGGCATTACGGTCCTTTTCTATCAAATATCAAAGGACAAGCTTCGCATCCTGACATTCACAGGATGTGAACCGCCTAAAGGTTAACTCCGCTTGGAAGCTTGAGGAAGAACTCTTCAGTTCTGGATTCTCGATCAAGAAATCAAGGGAATTGGACTCATGTTGGATTTATCCAAGGACAGCCAGAAGTCAGCCTTAAAGGAGAGCGACAGTCTCTAATCAAAAGAGAAAGTTCCCTACCGCGATTGGTCGTTCGATGGCCGGAGGAGGAGGACCCTCCGCTGCAGAAGTTGCCACTTCTTTTCCCGCTCGTCTCTGGGCGCCATTGAAGAGCTGCGGAAGCTTTCAAATCAAATTTTAATGGAAAGGAAAAGAGAAGAAGAAGAGTCTGAAGGTCTCTAAAGATTTCAAGTGAAGAGATCTGTCCTCTCTACAGTCCGATCGGACTTTTATAGGCCAATCAGCGCCTGAAACGACGCCTCGAAAAGAGTACAGGCTGTCATTTCAAATTAATTTGAAACGCCGCCTAAAGCGCCTTCCCGAGAAGCGCTGATTCAGCCACTAAGGCTTAGCTTCGCCAATGAATCAAAGTGCGGACTTCGCACAAGTTCATCAAGAACTTCGCCAAAAGGGTTGCCTTAGCCCGCTAAAGGCACAGTTCGCCGACATGCCAGTTTCACGCGAAGCTCATTCAAAAAGACCTTGTCCTTAACTCCGCACAAAGTTTAGCCCCGCCATGGCCAAATTCTCAATGAAGGTAGGCAAAAATCAGATGGCAGAGGATAACTTTCATTGATTTAAAAGCAAGGTACATTGATATTACATCAAGGTTTTGTTTCATACAACAGAATCAGTTGCTCAGCAAGATCATTTGCGCAAAAGGCATACAAGTGGTTTTATCTGCTTCCAGACCAGACCAACTGGACACGAAAGGCCTTCCTCCTGCACAAGGCCGTAACCAGTTGTGCCACGAGGACACGGCCATAATTCTCCACAAAAATGGTACGTTTTGCCACCAGGGAGCTGGATCACCAAAATTGAAAGTTGGCAATGAACTTATCACCGCCAACACGATAGATCACCTATAATGGGAATTGGCAGTGATGTCAGTGATCTCACAGTGTGACATCCGCCTTCCCGAAGTGGATCATCTCGGATAAGCGGCTACCAGCCTCACCTCAGAACGAATCATCTCGTATAAGAGGCTGCCAATAGCCTCTGGGACACACATCAGCTGCCCCAAGTTGTTCCTCCTGCTTAAAAGTAAAGCTTCAACTGGGGAAGCATAAGGCAACTTTTCGGTCTCTTTCATCAAGACACAAGATCGGCGAACATAGCTCACTGCAATGCAAAATGGAGCAAGTTAGCAAGTTAAACACAAAAGATACTGCAAAAGCGCTAAAGTCGAATTCTTTGGGGCGAAGCAATCCGATTTCAATTGGAGCAGAGGATAAGCCTCGCTTGCACAGTGATGATGGGCTAGCTCAGCAAACGCCAAGTCCTAGCCTCGCCTATATGGCTAAGCCAGACTGATCCTATGGACACAGTCTTAGCCTCACCTATATGGCAAGACTGGCTAAACCTTGAAATATACCAAGTCCCAAGTTCTGCCTGTGCAGCGGACTTAACATGCAATGATCTTTCTGATCAAGTCAGATGATAGCTTGCTGGGAAGCTATGCTGAAATCCTTCTCCGCAGATCAGTTGAATGGAGAACAAGGGAAGTTAATCCCTGAAGCAGCTGTTAAAGCTGAATTAAGGGAGATGAATTCCCTAAAATCGGTGAAGTCGTTGAATGATCAAGACTTACCGGTCCTTGGCCGGGTAATAACCAGAGTGGGCATTCACTAATTCAGAGATCTGAGTATCTCTCTCAACCAAGAGAAGAGGAGAAGAGCAGATCACTTCTCTTCAGAGGACCTCAAGTGTCCTATTTATAGGCCCCATGGCCTGAGCGCTGCCGCCTCAAGCGTGGAAGCACGAGCGCATTTAAGGCATTTACTGCGCCTTGAGAAAAGGGACGGTTTCCCTTGGAATTGTGCAAAGGGAGAAACATCTCCCTCATAAAGGCACTTATTGCGCCTTGAAGAAAGGGAATATCCTCCCTTGAAAACGTGCAAATCGGAGAATATCTCCCTCGATCAGCACGAAGAAAGGAGTAATCTTCCTCGTAACCGGCCCACGACAGTTGGCCTCGGGAAAAAAGCGACAAACGCTCCAGAGCGAACGTATCTCCAGAAGCCCAGATGCGGAGCTACCCCGCACGCGAAGCTACTCAGAGTCACGAGCCCTCTGTGCATTCTTCGGCGAATCTACATCCTAAAGCAGGATCCAAAGCGAAGCTGAACTCAACCATCATGGCGACGTTCATACTCCACACACCACCAATCAAAGCAGTTCAAAGTATTTCGAAGTCTGAGCCATTGCAGACTTTCGAAAACTTTGAAGGGGTCTTGTTGACACTTAAAAAAGACAAGATTCTTATTGGTCCGAACAATGTCTAAACTTGTTGACATTTACAAAAGACAGTGACAGACGAGCTGAAGACCAGTTTTCACCCATCTCCGAGGGACAAGGAAGCAACTGGACTCCACTGATCCAGCAAGCAGACAGTGAACCCGGATTGTTTCTAAACAGACCTCAGCAGGTCTAAAGGTGCTAGCACTTAGCATCGCATGAGCCCAAAGGGATAGCCTCGCTTGAGAGGCTAATATCACTCGACTTCGCCTCGAAGCCATTCGAAGCCTCGCCAAGAAGCTAACTCGCAACTTCGCCACAGGGGACTTCCAGCTCCGCCAAAGGGTTTTTTCGGACTTCGCCAAAAGCTGCCTCTAGCTCCGCTACGAGCTCAATGCGGGCAGCTCCGCCATTGGTCTGCTATGGTCAACCTTGACCAATCAAATCTCCGGATGAGATCAGATCCAATCAGATCAGATCTAATCAGATCAAATCCAATTAAGATCAAATCAGAGATCAAATTTGGCAGTTGATTGCCACAATCTCTTGACTCTCCTAAAACGAGTAAGAAGATCAAGGGAAATCCTCCAACGATATGGAAAGGATCAAGAAGATCAACCGACCTGCCAATTCTAGCTTCGCAGAATCTGATCCTAGCCTCGCAGCAAGGCTACTTTTCAGATTTAAACAGATTCGATTCAATCTGTTTCCATATCTTCAAGGGACGATTATACCCTTGCTCTCCCTATAAATAGCCCACCAGGGGCACAAGACAGACACAGACGCGCAGACGCACACACACAAGAGGACTCCACTAGCAGAGGCTTCTTCATAACGCACCGTGCGCTCTCGAATTCAGAGACCTTTTAGAGAATTGCTTTCTCTATCCAGGGTGTTGATACCCTAACATCGTCCTTCTTCTCAAGGAATCTCCGGAACCAGGCGAGAAGGAATTCCTAATTGAAGGCGATTTTGAGAAGCAGCAAGAGGGTTCTACCAACCTTCTTTTCTCTGATTCCCCGAACCAGGCGAGAAGGAATCTCATCGCTCGCATCGTCCAAAGGGACAAAGTGGTCGCGCGCTGACCAGACTCCTATCGGCACACTTCTCCAGAATCTCTGAGGAGATCTACTTGTAATCTTTTTAAGAATACTTGTAATTTAGCTCCTCAACCCTTTTTTTGTAAGTTTTCCCCTTTGCAAATATAATGGAAAACAGCAAGATCCACTCCGTTGAAATTAATCTATATTATTTCACGTAACTAAAAATAAAAAATCATGTATTTTGAATATTTTTGCCCATCTATCAAGTAGGCACAAAATGGACGGCCGAAAATAGTGAGTTTAACGGTTGTAGAATATTTAAAATCTAACAAAAATGGTGTGTAGGGGTTTTAAGTGTTTAGATCATGATGAAATAGTCAGATCGAGAATTTGCATGTCTAAAGACGAAGATCTAATCAATATGTTATTTCGACCGTCCATTTTGCGTCTACTTAATGGATGGGCAAAAAAGTATTCAAAATACATGATTTTTTTTTATTTTTAGTTATTGAAATAATGCAGATCAACTTCAACGGAATGGATCTTGCATTTGGATATCGTAAGGTTGTATTTGAGTGAGAAGGAATCGGCCTCGAATCCTTCCAGAATGACACAAGTCTCTCTCTCTAGAGAGAGAGAGAGAGAGAGAGAGAGACTTGTGTCTTTTGGAAAGGATATGGAGATAAAATCTTTTCCTTCTATATTAGGCCATTCAAAATGAAGATCTACTATATTAGAGTTTATCTACATTGTTAAGAGTGCTTAAAAACAAAATTCAAGTGTTTTGAATACTTTTTATTTATCCATCAAGTAGGTGCAAAATGAACGTCAAAACAGTGAGTTGGTTAGTTTAATAGTGTAGAATATTTGAAACCTAACAAAAAGTTAGTGTGTAAAAATTTTAAATGTTTAAATCATGATCAAATGATCGGATCGAGAATTTGTATGTCTAAAATCATAAGTCTAAGTTATATGCTACTTTCGGCCATTTATTTTGTACTTACTTGATGCACAGAGATGAAAACTACAAATGAGATAAGGATATGAAGTTTTCAATTACCATTTACAGCTTTAAGTATGTGGACTCTAATCCTCCCTTAACTTGGTGCTTTTAGTTACATGTGAGACAAACACATTGTTTAGAACAAAAAGTTGATTACTTCAATCAATCTCAATCGGCTCTCGAACTTGGATCCTGTTTATCTTTTCTAGAAGAAATGAATTGTTAGCTTCCCATAGCTTCGTCTACCTCCTTCACAAGCTTGCCATACCAAGGTAGTTAAGAAAAATACCAGGCTTTGAGCATGTCTCCGAGCAACTTCAGTACAAAGAGTGAAACATTTCTATGTATTTTCTTTCTGCATTTGTATGTGCAAATTTCCATCAGTTATATGAAAGTTGAAGATGTGACAAAAGGACGTTCAACTACTTCTAACAAGTAGCTTGGTAGCTTGCCGGTGGCCTTGATTCTTTAAGAGCCTGACTTATTCACAGGTCATCGATTCGAGTCTTGTCAGTGAACATATTTATATATATTTATTTGCGACCATCATTGCCACTAGGCCTTGAGTTTGTTCCCAGTGGTCGCCAGTGAGAATCCCGGTGTGTGATTATTTTCTAACCAAAAGAAAAACTACTTCTGACAGAGATGACGGTTGTCCAACCAATTGGCCTTGGTCGGTTAGAGCACAATGCTCCCCTCGATCACCGATTGGAAAACCGTCTCACGATATTTCTTCTCCCCCCGATGTGGCCCAGGCCAGGCCCCGGATTTGCTCTCTGGATGTCGCTGATGATTCCTATCGGCGATTGAGTTAATTAGAAGGAAAAAAAAAACAACTACTTCTAACACAGATGACAAGATTTGAATACTGCCAACTCATTACGTGTGAGCGATATCATCGGTTCCACAAGAGGCCTCATGCAGTATTTTGTAAAGTAAATTATAGAAAACCTTTTTGTACTATTAAGATTTGACAATATTTTCGGTTGTGCGAATGCTTGAGGAAAAACCTATGCACTTGTGCGAATGCATGATACGCACACTTTTCAATAGCCGAGCGAGCAATCTTGAGTTGGAATTTGTAAAACAAATCCTATCAATTTCTGTCAACTCTTCTTCGAGAAATAGCGAGATATTTGTTTTGATCACAACAATCCGTCATGAGTCATGACTGTAAAGAAATATAACTTTAATTCTTTTGTCTTTGGGTATATATTCTTTTCATTATAACCTTTTGTCTTCGTATTAGTATCTTAAAAATGATTGTAACGAGGAGACTTGAATCTACGTGTCAACGCGTGATTGGCCCTCTTATTATATGTGTACGTGACTCACACACATAAACCGAACTCTATAAAAACACAACTCTACCTTCACTCTTCTCCTCACTGTTTTTGTTCTCTCTTCCCTTCACCTATGGCCATGGCCAACTCCAGCACCAAGCCTCACGCCCTACCCTCTCCAAGGCCACGTCATCCCCTTCGTCCATCCTGTCGTCAAGCTAGCATCGAGAGGCATCACTGTCACCTACGTCAACACCGAAGCCGTCTCCCACGACATCACTTCTTCACCCCCCAACAACCAGCACATCTTCGCCGGTGCACGGGCCTCCAGCCTCGACATCCGCTACGAGGCCGTCAGCGACGGGCTCCCGTCGATTTCGACAGGTCGCTCAACCACGATGAGTTCATGGGCTTTATCCTGCGCAACATAGCCAGACAGGCTGTGGCCCTTGGCAGAAAGTTGCCGTTCACGTGCATGATCATCGACACATTCCATGTGCGGCCGTCCGTCGACGATGGCCAAGAAGCCGGTGATTCGTTATGGGTCGTTCTGGACCGAGCCCGCCCTCGTCTTCACGCTCGACTGCCATACGCACCTCCTCGAGTGCAAGAGCTCAAGCCAAAGACCATCTCAGCTCTTCAATTAGATCGAATCTGGCAGCGCTCAGTGGCCAGACTCGAAGCCAGCAGGCTTCAGTATTGGGCGACTTGAATGAAAGTTTAATATGGACGTTGATACCATAGTCTACTTGAATGAAAGTTTACAACCAATATCACAAGAAAAGAAGAAAATGCTAACTAGATCAATGATTTACAAACCACTACTCTCTAATTGAAGAAGCAGAAACAAAAAGGACAGGAAGTGATTACATCTATATGGACCCTCCAAGGCACAGTAGAACTCTATCAGATTAAAATTCCAAAGCATCAGAAATCTACATCATTCACGAAGAAAGAAGAATTTTCTACAGGCAGAAGCCGAAAATCTATGCTCCCTTCGGTATCACTTAAATTCATCAGCATCAAATTGCTTCTCTCTTGTTTATTGTGATGACAGCCAGAGACCCGCTGAAGGGAACTCAAGCCTGGTGGAGATTCCAGACAATGGTAGACTTGAATACCAGACAAAGTGACAATTTTTCACAACAACTAAGAAAAGTCCTTGAATCTGAAATCAGAAAGCATAGGAGTGGAGGAATTCCTCAAGTCGCCACCATTCGGCTCTCAGCTCTCTCTACAGACTCTACCCATGCTACATATACTACATGCAGGCATCAGGAATTCAAGATACCAGGCAAGCACCTATGATACTTTTAACGATACGACACATGAAAACAGTTTACATTGAGAAATATGATGCATACTGGACTAACTCATGTAGTTAGTCTCAGGTAGTCTAGCAGAATATCAGGAATAAATACCAAGAACACTATAAAGGCCGGATTTAGATGACATACCTGAGCCATCGCCTAACAACACCTAGTTCTTGATGGCTAATCTTCCACGTACGCTTCATATCTGGCAGCAAGTGCTAGTACACATCCACTGATTGCTACCGAAGCAAGGGAATTGAGATGGATCCTTAATTTGTGATTCTGCTCTCTACACCAAGGTGCTGTGCAGATATTTGGTGACTAAAGCATATGAGAAGTGCTACATCCTATTAAAATGAAGGTTCCGAAATACAACAAAATGCATGCATCATGTTGAACAATCAGGTTGTGCCCCCATGAGAGATGTTGTGTAGGAATAGTCATTCATAGCGCATGCAGTGTGAAGATCAATGATATGAATACGACTCCTTTGCTTGAAGACAAGGGTTTATGGCATGACATGATGGATGGCAACCACCTACATGAAGGATTTAGCTAAACATATGATTTTTTGGAGAAGTTTCAATATGTCTATTCATAAAGCAATTACATCAATATATATAGATACAAAAGAGAGTGGATAGATAAGAAAGCAAGTAGTAAGATAAGATAAGATAAGATAAAGATAAGGGTATCTAACAATAGAATAAAGATATCTAAAGATAAGAGTATCTAATACCCCCTTCAAACTCACGGTGGATCAAACATCGAGAGTTTGAACAAAATCTCGCAAAACTTATAGGAGGTTTTCGATGAGCTAGTCAATGGAGCAGATTGCGATCGAGGGTGGCGTGGCGAGATCCAAATGTCGAGAGAATAATGAGCTCCATAGGGCGAGATCCAGATGGATCAGGCAGGGCGAGATCTAGAAGGAGAAGGAGAGATTCGGATGGATCAGGCAAGGCAAGATTCAGATGGATAAGGCATCAGATGAGTAGGCAAGATCCGGATGGATCAAGGCGAGATCCGTATGGATCAAGCGGAAAGAGGTTTTTGTGAGCTCCTCGAACTCGACTGGCGGCGTGCTGAAGGGCGGTCGATCATCTGAGTATGAAGAAAAGCCTAAGAGGGCTAAATTAATGAGAAAGTCCAAGAGGGCTAAATTGATATGGAAGCCCAAGAAGGCTAAAATAGGGCCCAAGAGGGCTCAGATTGGATTCTGCAACGTTGGAGGTACACGGGTGATGGTGGAGCTGACATCGGTAGATGCGAGAGGATCAGCGAGGACTCGGTCTTAGCTGAGGTAGAAGAGGATGCGCGAGGACGTGTTGGAAAGAGAGAGTTTATTGATGGGGAAGTTGATTAGGATCGTCGAGGGGTCGTCGAGTAATCGCCGAGGAAGCCGACGACGAAGACGAAGGAAAACAGCAGCAGAAAACAAGCAGCAGCAGCAAAACAGGTTCTCCGGTCGACCGGGCCGGTCGACCGGACGTGCACGACGTGCACAGTGTCAGAGAGCGGTCGACCGCCCGGTCGACGAAATGACTGACTGTAAAGGGCCCAACTCTCTGTTGGAATCGGTCGACCGGACCGGTCGACCGGTAGAAGGGTCGGTCGACCGTCTCGGTCGACCGACAGTCGGGTTTTGGGCTGAAATCTGCAGTTCGGAAACCTGTTGTATTTAAGTGCTGCTAGTGTTTTCTAGGGTTAGTATCTTGTAGAAGAACCTGCGAAATTAGAAGGCTAAGAGCTCTCTTGTATTGAGAGAGGCTAAGAGCCATTGTAATCATCTTCCTAATTGAAATCTCTCTCCGTGGATTGCCCCGAGGACGTAGGCAAGTTGGCCGAACCTCGTTACATCTATTGTTTGCGATTGGGTTGTTCTTCTTGTTTTTGATTTCATTGTTCTGAAATTGAGATCTGATAGATCCTCTATTGAGTTGTTGTCTGTCAAGCACAACAAGTGGTATCAGAGCATCAGGCTACGCTTGGGATTCAGAGAATTCGAAGGGCTCCAGATCTGATCAGGTGGAGATCGTGTGTCGATCTCAGGTCAGAGGCATTGGTGTTCAAGGAGATCGTGTGTCGATCTCAGGAGGACTCAAGGTGGGCTCTTTGGATCCGTGGTGGAGTAGATCTGGTGAGAAACTCTAGCTAGGGTTTCACGGGAGAGGTAAAAATCACTTTTTTATCTCTGTAATAGATCTATTCTCAAGTTATTTGATCTTCCGCATAGTTAGAGGGTCAAGAAAGGAATCTCAATGGCAGAGGAAACTGCTTCTGTGAAAACAATGAATCACTCCAGGATTGAAGTTGTTAAGTTCAATGGAACTAATAATTTCGGGATGTGGAGGTGTGAGGTCATGGATGCATTGAATGCACAGAACCTCGAGGACACGCTCCTATTGGAGAAGAAGAAGGCAACTACCACTGATGAAGAGTGGGCGAAGATGAACAGATCGGCATGTGGCTTGATACGTTCATGCTTGTCGCAAGACATCAAATATCTTGCACAACATGAGACGTCGGCAAAGAAGCTGTGGGACACTCTTGCTAAGAAATACCTGACTAAGAGCGTGGAGTCTAGGTTGCAGCTTAAGAGTAAGCTGTATCAGTTCAGGATGCAGAGGGGAAGCACAGTAAACGAGCACATCAACCGATTCACAAAGCTTCTTACAGATCTGATAAATGTGGATGTCGTGGTAGAAGAGGAAGACAAAGCGGTCATTCTCCTGAACTCACTCCCACCGGAGGAGTATGAGACATTCACGATGACGTTTATCAACGGAAGGCAGACCTTGGTGTATGATGATGTGTCGTCTGCATTGATGAGCTATGAGACAAGGAAGAATGAGAGGCATCCTTCACAGTCAAGCTCAGTGGCGGAGGCACTGGAAGTAAGAAGCAGAAGTTCATCGCGGAAGGGCAAGGAGGTGATAGGAAGATCGAAGTCCAGGTTGGGCTATAGGGATCTGAGGAAGGATCAGTGCATTTTGTGCCGAGAGATAGGGCACTGGAAAGTGGACTGTCCAAAGTTCAAGGGGAAGAAGAAGGAGTCGAAGGCTGAAACAAATCTTGCAAAAGTGATGAATACTCAGAGGAGCAGGTCACAGGCAGATGGAGCAGATTCAGACTCGTCAGGTTTCTCATTTTCAGTAAGTTCTCCCATTATTGGTAACTCATGGAAAGATGAGTGGATTCTGGATACAGGTACAACATACCATGCATGCCCTAATCGGGGCTGGTTTTCCAACTTTGAGCAGCTGAAGGGGTGTTCGGTCGTTATGGGCGACAATCACCCATGTAGCGTGGAGGGTGTAGGTACAATCCGAATCAGGATGTTTGATGGGATGGAAAGGGAGCTGAAAGGAGTGAGGTATGTACCTCAGTTGAAGAGAAATCTAATCTCCGTGGGAATTTTGGAAATATCGGGCATGGTGATATCTGTTCGAGATGGCGATCTCAGGATGATCAAGGGCTCGATGGTGGTGATGAAGGGCGTCCGCCGAGGAAATCTATACTACTTGAAGGGTAGTACGATTACAGATCAGGTGGAGACTTCAAGTTCTTCAGATGATGTTGGCTCAGAGGACTGGCAGGGAAAGGTCGGACAAGAAGAAGAATCTTTGCGAGCTCCTGCAAAGATGGAATCAGTAGAAGGTGCTGCTACCTGCAAGTCAGAAGGTGGACACAGGGTTCTGGACAAGAAGAAGGTGAGTTTCAGCACCAGTGCTCACCATAATGAAGGTCTTCTTGATCGTGTTCACGTGAGTGTATGGGGACCTGCTAAGACGGCATCTCTTGGAGGTCACAGGTACTTTGTCTCGATAATTGATTGTTCATCTAGACAGTTTTGGATATATCCGATGAGACAAAGGGGTGAAGCCCTAGATGTGTTGAGGAAGTGGAGCGGAAGAATGGAGAGGCAGATAGGTAGGAGGATAAAGGAGCTCTACATTGGTAATGTTGGAATAGACATTGACCGATTCCTACAGTTTGGCCAGAACACAGGAATTGCTACACACTTCTCAACAGGTACAGATGAGTTGGCTAAGGATGTGGTCCGTCCCTTGCTGGAGGAGGTTCGGAGGTTATTGTCCAATGCAGGATTGGACAAGTCGCTTTGGACTGAGGCGATTGAGTATGCTAGCCATCTCAAGAATCAAACGACTGCGATAGGAGGTAAAGCTCCACTGGAACATTGGTCTGGAAAAACAGCTCAATATCATGGTTTGCTGCGGGAATTTGGAAGTCTGGCTTACTTCAGTGCCAAGAATGGCAAGGTGAATCCGCAAGCAAGGAGGTTTGTCTATTTGGGAGTCAAGAAGAACAGCTACAGGTTGTGGGATCCCAAGGACAAAAGGATAGTTATGAGCAAGAATGTCACAGTTGGAGAGACTTCAGAGTTGAAGTCCATCGTCTTTCTGCAGGTGGAGAGGACGAAGACCAAGGGAAGATCGCAGCAGGTGGAGGTTGATGCTACTTCATCATCTTCAGGTAGTTCGGCATCAGAGGAGACTTCATCGGAGGTGACACCGGGAGGAGTTCAAGATACCAAGGGAGATGCTGAACAGGTTGACGACATTGCAAAGGATGTCGAGTTGAGTGCAGCCATTGGAACCAAGGGGAGACCACATTCGTGGTTAAAGAAGGATGAATCTCAAGCTTGTGAACGCGACAAGCTCAAGTTGAAGGCCGTTGCTCTCCATGATGGTCGGGAAGAGGTTCATATGGTTCAGCCTAACAGGTTCACTGCTGCAGGAACAGGTACCATTATTCGAGCTTGATGAAGCTCATTTTAATGAACTACGGTTGGCTTGATCCTTTGGGCAAAGGTACGTAGGCAGCCGTAAAGGCGCAGCCATTGGTGATGCAACTCTTATGAAGCTATGTATGAGTTCTCGAGAAGTTGTTTGGAGCTTCACATAGAGGTGAAGAAGTGTGGTCAATGGAGCTTCACGTAGAGTTGGAGAGACTTCATGTAAAGGTGAAGAGACTTCATGTAGCGGTGAAGTGGTATGGCCAGTTGGTCTTCACATAGAGGTGAAGTGGTTGTGATCTCGAAGAACAGTTTTATCTTCCGGAGAGGAGATGTTGAGCTTGCATAAGGAGGGGTGTGCATCCAGTTGAAGCCGATGATGTTTGGTTGGCTCTACGCAGACTTGGTTGGACCGTCAGTGGAAGACAGGTAGACTAGATAGAGCTAGTCAGTGGAGAGTCAGTGTTGGCTCATAAGGAAGTCTTCATGAGGTCATGAAGTTGCGGAGTAGAAGCCACAGTATGGTGATCGGCAGGTATGGAAATTCTCCTAAGGTGAAGTGCAGGGAAGGCATGTGTGATGTTTTCAGGAATAGATGAGCCAAAGATTCCAAGCCGAGATCGTGTGTCGATTTCGCCGAGATCGTGTGTCGATTTCGACCGGTGCGCGCAAGCCGAGATCGTGTGTCGATTTCGCCGAGATCGTGTGTCGATTTCGCCAGGTGATAGACTGGGGTTCGTTGGATGTCGGCTCAGATTTTGGAATCTTCGCCGAGGTGGAGAATTGTTGGAAAGAGAGAGTTTATTGATGGGGAAGTTGATTAGGATCGTCGAGGGGTCGTCGAGTAATCGCCGAGGAAGCCGACGACGAAGACGAAGGAAAACAGCAGCAGAAAACAAGCAGCAGCAGCAAAACAGGTTCTCCGGTCGACCGGGCCGGTCGACCGGACGTGCACGACGTGCACAGTGTCAGAGAGCGGTCGACCGCCCGGTCGACCGAAATGACTGACTGTAAAGGGCCCAACTCTCTGTTGGAATCGGTCGACCGGACCGGTCGACCGGTAGAAGGGTCGGTCGACCGTCTCGGTCGACCGACAGTCGGGTTTTGGGCTGAAATCTGCAGTTCGGAAACCTGTTGTATTTAAGTGCTGCTAGTGTTTTCTAGGGTTAGTATCTTATAGAAGAACCTGCGAAATTAGAAGGCTAAGAGCTCTCTTGTATTGAGAGAGGCTAAGAGCCATTGTAATCATCTTCCTAATTGAAATCTCTCTCCGTGGATTGCCCCGAGGACGTAGGCAAGTTGGCCGAACCTCGTTACATCTATTGTTTGCGATTGGGTTGTTCTTCTTGTTTTTGATTTCATTGTTCTGAGATTGAGATCTGATAGATCCTCTATTGAGTTGTTGTCTGTCAAGCACAACAGACGGACGTGGAAAGCTCTGATGTTGTATGAGGCGAAAGTGACCCAGCGCTAGGCATACACTATGCGAGTGAGGCCCAGCGCAGGCTCGAGAACACCGAGGAGATTAGTAGAGAAAAATTTGAAAGGCTCTGATACCATGATTTTTGGAGAAAAAGAAGTTTCAGTATGTTTATTCATAAAGCGATTACATCAATATATATAGAGCAGATAGATAAGAAAGCGAGTAGTAAGATAAGATAAGATAAGAATATTTAAAGATAAGGGTATCTAACAATAGGATAAAGATATTAAAGATAAGAGTATCTAAACTACATAGACTCGGGGAGAGAAACAAGACTGCCTAAAATGTTGACATAATGAAATTTTGTTTGTCATGTTCACGCATTCTTGATGTCTAGCTTGATACCCTCTTTCAATGGACAAAGGAAGAAAAACAAATTTTATAGTTTTGCTCATGGTTTCATCATTTCGGTGTTCCATCTTCTGAACTCCATTACCATGTCTACTTTGTGAAGAACTTCCAATGAGAATTGGCCCTCATATGCGCAAGTGATATATGCTTAATCATTAACATTAGTATCAATGAATAGCACTATAGCCTATCATTAGAATAGTGTACATTTTAACATATATGTATGATTATATATATATACTAATTGTTAGTACAATATATAAATATGTCGCGTCTTCAATAAAACATACCATTTTACTGTATCATAAATGAATCAAAACCAAGCAAAACCAACATCTTGGTTTGAAGGATTCAGACTGCAAAGTCTCCAGTGAAAGACGAGTGATTATCTACACTGTCTTCGGATTATTAGCTTCATACAGTACAAACTTTTTTTACGGCAAGGATTAGTTACTTGGCTATCCTCATTTTGGCCCCATCAACGTCCTTAGATGAATATGTATTTACTTAGTTTGCCTTTATTTTTCATGTTACAAAACAAGCAGAGTTCCACGCGATGAGACAAGGATTTTGCTTAGATAGTTGCAAGAAGGTAAATCCAACAGAGCAGGAGATTCAGATCAAAATTTAGGTCCTCCAGAAACAACTCAGATAAAGGTGGTTCCACAAGTGGCATCCAAAACTTTGAGCAAATCAATTGTGTGGAGAATATGAGGTATAATTGGATTCTGGCCAAGGCCAAGACAACAAATAGTTTGATGCATTGCCCTGGACTGGGTTCATTTTACATTGGAAGAGTCTCAACAAGAGTATCAGGATCAAATGCCCTAGTAGTATCTACAAATTAGGACAACTTGCAGAAACTGAAACCAAAAATGGGTAGTAACAAACATTTCGCCTAAGATGGGTTGCAAGGTACCTATTTAGTAGTCACAACTCATTCGCATTGAGATTGCAAGAATTGTCCACAAAATCAGGTAATACTTTGAAGTCTAATGTGCCTACAAAAACAACTCTTGGCACTCCTTATTTGCTTCATAGTACTAATTTTAATGATATACTCAATATATGATATAACTGTTGGCCCAATGGCCTTCCACTCTAGTTTGATGATGATCAACTCATGTAGTTATGTTTACTAATATTCTTGTGTTTCTAAGTTTCAGATCATTACAGGATATTAGGTTGGTGATTAGCTTCAACAAGATGATTAGAAGCTATCATGATGATTCCGGTGCCAAAGCTTAAAGATCATACCTGCACTTGGAGAATCACGGAGTTGGACCGAGTCTACTTGAAGATGGAAGATCGTCAAGAAGACTTGGGTATCTAGTTTAGAGTTTTGTGTTTTTAGATCCATTGTAAAGCTTAGTTTAGTTGATATGCTCAAGTGCACAAAACACACGTTTTATGATTTGATATTTGGTTTTATGAATAGTTGATCAAAACAAGTTTACATGTTTTATATGTATAGTAGATGTATTCTAGTTATACATACATGGTTTAACTTGCTAAACAAACTTATTTTGATATCCCTATTCATGTTTTGGAAAAAATCAAGTTGATAAAAATACAAGTTTTGTTTTTGATAAAATTGCAAGACACAAAAATAATTGATATGTGATATATTGTCTTGAAATTTTTATCACAGGTGTATGTTTTTAATACAAAATGATAAAAACAAATTTGTGAATTTTTTAGAAGTGTTTAAAGATTTTTAGAAAATATTGTACACTGTTTTTCTGACCCTGCACTGTGCCTGCCAGGCAGTTCGGTCGACCGGACCGGTCGACGCACAAGTGGCCGGTCGACCGGGTCGGACCGATGTGCACAATCGTGCACGCTGGCGACACATGTAGTCGGTCGACGGACCGGTCGACCGAGTTGAGAGCTATGCTCTCGGGAATTTTCGGTCGACCGGGCCGGTCGACCGCTGCTGCCCAACGGTTCCATTTTTGACCGTTGGCGGTCGACCGGGCCGGTCGACCGGTGGCTGTCAGAACTGCCACATCAGCCTAACGGCTAGTTTTGTATAGGGGCTATATAAACCCCATCTCTTGGGGATTTTGGCTAAGTTTTTCAAGAAGAAAAATACCAGTTTTCTAAAGTGATTAAAAGAGTTTTAAAAGAGTTTAAGTGCTAACAAGATTTATTCTTTGTGTTTTTGGGTTTTGGAAAAATCAAAGAAATTGGAATTTGGGATTTTTGTATTGGCTTTCATTCTTTATCTTTTACAAGAAATTTCCCAAGTGTTTTCTTTGAGTTCTTGTTTCCAAAACACATTGTTTCCACACTTGAGCCATATCTTCTATCCTAAACTATTAGGATCTTGTTTTGTGGAAAAAGAGAAAAAGAAAGTGTTTGAGGTTGTGTTGTAAACCTCTTGGTTGTAACCCTCCTTTTATTTGTGAATCCCTCTTCGGTAGAGGTGATCGGAGTGGTATTGGTTTGGATCCCTCAAGTGTGAGGTGATTGGGATTGTGTTTGTAAGCCTCTTAATTAGAGGTGTGGTTGTTGGTTGACACCTCTAGTGTGAGGTGTTGTGGTTTGTATTGAGAGAGGAGTTTGGTACTCCTTGGGTTGTAAGAAATCCTCTTCGGTAGAGGTTCCCTCGGTGGGAGTTGAGATAGTGGAAATCCTACACGGTGGTGTAGGCGGGGATGTAGAGCAAGGTGCTCGAACCTCGAAACAAATCTTTGTGTTAGCGTTTGATCCATTGTCTCTCTAACCCTTACTCTCTTTACTTTGTGCAAGCATCATTTCATACAAGCATCATACTTTCATAGCATTCATATTAATACATTGCTTGTGTTGCCTTGCATCTTTCATACTGTAATTTATCCTTGATTGCTTGGCTTGATTGTGTGTGCACATATTCATATTGCTTGGATTGCTTGTGTGTGTGTGCCTAACTTATACTCATCCAACAAGAGCTTCACATAGCACTCAACCCATTTCAAGGGGAATCAAGGGAGTTAGTCAGAGCCTCGCAAGGGGAATTCGGCTACACTTGTTGTATTGTATTAGTTTGTGCATAATTTGCATTAGCTTCCGCATTAGCGCACTTAGTTTGCATTTAGTTTCTTAGATTAGCACTAAACCTATTCACCCCCCTCTAGGTGTTTTTTCAATTGGTATCAGAGCTAGTGCTCCTGATACTTAGGCTTAAACCTAGGAGTGATCCATTTGCTTGCTAATCTCATTTGCATTTGTTTGTTTGCACATTCATATATAGTTTACCATGGACTTCATGACCCCTCCTAGCTTTGACCCTTCCAACATTGATGTTGGAAGTATAGGATGTCCATGTACCTAAAAACCCTAGGATGTCCATGTACCTAAAAACCCTAGGTTTGCATGTCTTTCTTGCCGCCACCAAGAGATGTTATCTGGTGATTGCAATCATATAGGGCCAATGCACTAGCCCTAGAGGTATTAGAAGCACATTACCTAAAGATTATCTTATGTGTGTTTCTAATTTGATTCCGCTTTGCAGTGTGGAACAAGTTGACAACAACCACCACCTCCAAGCTTCAATTGCCAATCCAAGAAGAGGAATCTAGCGGAGAATCCGAGCCACAACAATGCTATATGGTCCAAGGGAATGACTCCCTTGAGGTACATTCAGAATCTCAAATAGATAGTAATGATGTGCTAGTTCTTCAAATGATTATGTTGATCCCCATGCCTTGAATGAAGAACTTTCCATTGTTTATGAAAAATTGATAGAAAATATTAATTTGTTGAAAAAGAAGAGTCTAGGAATTGAACAAGAAATAAAAAATTGCATGCTAGACTTGATTGTGTTTTGCAAGAGAAAGCTGAGGTCTATAATGAAAGGGATTCATTAAGATCTCAATTAGAACTTGCACTTAAAGAAAATGAGTTTTTGAAAAAAAAATGATTGCCATGCTCTTTTGAAGAAAAAATGATAACTTGTCTTCAAAAGTTGATTTATTTTAAAAGAGAATGTTGATTTGAAAAATAAAATTATTTCCATTACAAATGATTTAGATGTGTGTTTAAAGAAAAATATTGTTTTGCAAAATAAAATGGATGCACATGTTTGCCATGCTAGTGTAGCCTCTTCATCTAGACTACCTAATGCATTGTACCTCTTCTTCTAGGATTAATGATGATATTTGTATGCTAAAGAAGAGAGTAGATTGTTTGGGCTCCACTATGAGCCAATGTGCCTTGAACCACAATCGGTTGGAAACCTTGGTTCGAAAGAAACAAGTTTCATCCTTTATGCATGCACACCTTCACGGGCATACACATGCTCCTCACGGACACACCCATCACATGTATGCTCATGTGTACACATGTACACATTGTGGACGTAAGGCACCTTGCTAAATTTTGTTTTGATAGATTAATATTGATAATTTAGCAAAGAAGTTTGTTTGGGTTAGAGAAGGGACTAACCCCCATGGACCAAAAGAGTATGGGTACCAAAGACCACCCCTCCTATTATTTTTGATGTAGGTGTGGGCTCTCACATGACGTGAGAGTGATGGACACCTTGGAGTGGATGCGTTCGGACTTCATGGAAATCAAATTGGATGCATCACTTTCAAGGGAAGATTTGGTGGAGATGACCACCATGTTTTGGAGACAAGGAGAGTTTGCTTCTTCGTTTTTGGTAACAATCCTTTACTCCATTTATTGTTACATGCTTTCATGTTTTAATGTTTATAGCATGTTTTGATGTCTAGGATTAGTATTTCATTCCATGTTTATTAGATCCTTGACATACATGTATAGTATTTGAGACACATATGCTTATATGAATCCATATTTAGTGTTCTCACTTTTGTTTAAGCTATAATGTACATCATGAATCTAATACATGTGAATTTACATAGTAATCATGTTTAGTTTTATCATGATAATTTTTATATTGTGTTTTGATGCTTCGTTAAGGTTACTTGTTTAGATGTTAGTTTCATTAAGACTAGGAATTATACTGTACATAGAGTGGGCTACAAATAAATATATATGTTGAGCTTGATTGCTTATTTGACCCATTAGATGTGCTAGTATAGTCAGTTTGATGATTCATAATTCAAACGTGTATTCCATTTTTGAATGTTTATGATTGTGTGTTTCACTTCATGTATGTTTGTATTGCCAAACTTTAAGATATCATGTATACCCCTTGAGTCATTTGCCTTTCATGCAAAATCTATATTATGGACTCAAAGTTTTTCAATTAGTATCATGTGCTTTTCATTGCATTCCTATTATTTTATTGTGATGCATGAGTTAAGGGGGAGCTTCCTTGTAGTATCTTTAATCCATGCATATAACTCCATGAGTTTGTCATCATCAAAAAGGGGGAGATTGTTGGCCCAATGGCCTTCCACTTAGTTTTGATGATGATCAACTCATGTAATTATGTTTACTAATATTCTGTGTTTCTAAGTTTCAGATCATTAACAGGATATTAGGTTGGTGATTAGCTTCAACAAGATGATTAGAAGCTATTCATGATGATTCCGGTGCCAAAGCTTAAAGATCATACCTTTGCACTTGGAGAATCACGGAGTTTGGACCGAGTCTACTGAAGATGGAGATCGTCAAGAAGACTTAGGTATCTAGTTTAGAGTTTGTGTTTTTAGATCCATTTGTAAAGCTTAGTTTAGTTGATATGCTCAAGTGCACAAACACACGTTTTATGATTTGAATTTGGTTTTTATGAATAGTTGATCAAAACAAGTTTATTGTTTTATATGTATAGTAGATGTATTCTAGTTATACATACATGGTTTAACTTGCTAAACAACTTATTTTGATATCCATTCATGTTTTGGAAAAATCAGTTTGATAAAAATACAAGTTTTTTTTTGATAAAATTTGCAAGACACAAAAATAATTGATATGTTGATATATTGTCTTGAAATTTTTATCACAGGTGTATGTTTAATACAAAATGATAAAACAAATTTTGTGAATTTTTTAGAAGTGTTAAAAGATTTTTTAGAAAATATTGTACACTGTTTTTCTGACCCTGCACTGTGCCTGCCAGGCCAGTTCGGTCGACCGGACCGGTCGACCGCACCAAGTGGCGGTCGACCGGGTCGGTCGACCGATGTGCACAATCGTGCACGCTGGCGACACTGTAGTCGGTCGACCGGACCGGTCGACCGAGTTGAGAGCTCTGCTCTCGGGAATTTTTCGGTCGACCGGGACCGGTCGACCGCTGGCCCAACGGTCACATTTTTGACCGTTGGCGGTCGACCGGGCCGGTCGACGGTGTCTGTCAGAACTGCCACATCCTAACGGCTAGTTTTGTATAGGGTATATAAAACCCCATCTCTTTGGGGATTTTGGCTAAGTTTTCAAGAAGAAAAATACCAGTTTTCTAAATTGATTAAAAGAGTTTAAAAGAGTTTTAAGTGCTACAAGATTTATTCTTTGTGTTTTGGGTTTTGGAAAAATCAAAGAATTGGAATTTGGGATTTTTGTATTGGCTTCATTCTATATCTTTTACAAGAAATTTCCCAAGTGTTTTCTTTGAGTTCTTGTTTTCCAAAACACATTGTTTCCACACTTGAGCCATATCTTCTATCCTAAACTATTAGGATCTTGTTTTGTGGAAAAAGAGAAAAAGAAAGTGTTTGAGGTTGTTGTTGTAAACCTCTTGTGTTGTAACCCTCCTTTTATTTGTGAATCCTCTTCGGTAGAGGTGATCGGAGTGGTATTGGTTTGGATCCCTCAAGTGTGAGGTGATTGGGATTGTGTTTGTAAGCCTCTTAATTAGAGTGTGGGTTGTTGGTTGACACCTCTAGTGTGAGGTGTTGTGGTTTGTATTGAGAGAGGAGTTTGGTACTCCTTGGGTTGTAAGAAATCCTCTTCGGTAGAGGTTCCCCCGGTGGGAGTTGAGATAGTGGGAATCCTACACGGTGGTGTAGGCGGGGATGTAGAGCAAGGTGCTCGAACTCGAAACAAATCTTTGTGTTAGCGTTTGATCATTGTCTCTCTAACCCTTACTCTCTTTACTTTGTGCAAGCATCATTTCATACAAGCATCATACTTTCATAGCATTCATATTATATACATTGCTTGTGTTGCCTTGCATCTTCATACTGTAATTTATCCTTGATTGCTTGGCTTGATTGTGTGTGCACAATTTCATATTGCTTGGATTGCTTGTGTGTGTGTGTGTGCCTAACTTATACTCATCAACAAGAGCTTCACATAGCACCTCAACCCATTTCAAGGGGAATCAAGGGAGTTAGTCCAGAGCCTCGCAAGGGGAATTCGGCTACACTTGTTGTATTGTATTAGTTTGTGCATAATTTGCATTAGCTTCCACATTTAGCGCACTTAGTTTGCATTTAGTTTCTTAGATTAGCACTAACACCTTCACCCCCCTCTAGGTGTTTTTCAATAACTAGGGGGCAAAACGGATGCAGATTACCACAGATATCCGCATCCGTATCCGCACATAGATGAATTCGGATAGCAAAATCTGCATCCACTCGGATTCGGATGCGAATATGGATAGAGTTAATGTGGATACGAATACAGATGCGGGTAGTCATTTAACATGCGGATACGGGCACGGATATTCACATGTTCAGAACTAATAATATAAATATATGTCATTTAAGTATTAATCAAAACCGACCAAATGAAGGCTTTCTCCCATGACTCATATAGAAACTTTGTCCGTCTGTCCGTCTTCATCTGCACAGAGAGCAATCGGAGCAGCAGCACTCTCCTTTCTCCCCCCTCCAGCATCCGCCCGCACCCCCTTCTTCTTGCTCTTCTTCCCCTCCCCCCTCCTTCCTTCTCCCCCCATCCTCCTCCTTCCTCTTCTTCGTCGATGGAATTCGGTCGGTTTCCCACCGCAAACGTGATATACTAGTTTATTAACTAAGTTAAGATCTAAGTTTCCAATTTCCAGCCTAACTAATACCTAAGATTTATTTCTCAGTTCTCCC